>WYDF02319714.1:0-14498 GCA_009867245.2 Adranes taylori
TTGATCGCATTCATCGATTAGAATAATAACATTGGAAGAAGAAACAACGTAGGCGGTTTGTAGAAATATATAAAAAGGTTCTGGCTTTTAGTTCGATTGTATGAAGATAAGTTTACTTACTTGCTAATGAATTGAGCAATCAAGTATTGGTACAAGGTGATATTTTATATTGTAATGCTAAAATTAATATTAACAATATCAATTAATATACAAGCTACTGCTGGTAGAGGTAGAAATGAGGTATTTGAAGATAATTATCACCAACTTTAGTTTTCTACAAACAGTTTCAATTCAATTCAACTGTAGAAAACATTTTAACAATAACAACTTTCAATAACAGTAGGTTTCTTACTCAGACTGACTAAATTTACATAAGTTTATATAGTCCAAAAGTAGTTATTGTTCTAGCATTGTTTATAGCTTTTTCTTTGTCCAACGTCATAACCGACGTGTGGTGACTACGGTGAATCTTGACGTTGATTGGGGCAATCTTCTAACCTCTGTATTATTCGTTTAACAGTTGATTTCCAGGTCTGTCGATCGTTCGCTTGGCGCACTTCTTGCGAACGTGCAACTTGTTTCTAATAGTTTCGAAATAATATCGGTCCACCTAGTTGGAAATCGGCCCCGTTTCCTATTCCCTTCCGGTTTCAGAAATACATGCAATCTTTACTATTTTAGCGTTGTATAAGTACGACAAAGTATTAAAAATCATACGCCTTTTGTCTTTCGCCTTTGTACGCCCTTGCCACATCGATAAAACAGTGTATAGCAATTCTAATTGATGTTTACCTTACTCAGCTAACTAAATTTAAAACACGAGATATTTGACTAATTTTTGAATAACATATTTTTTACATATTTCATATATAGTTAGATATCCGCCTACGGAACAACCTCCTGCAGCAGATGATGATGCCACCTTACAGCTATTTTTTGAAAGCTTATTGGCCAAGGACGCTAGAAATCTTGCAATATACGTTCGTATCAATTATCAAGGAAAAACGACGTCTATTTCACAGATTCATGGAGCTCCTTTGCCGTAAGTTCTTACACATTGCTTCACTAAGGTTATGTAGAACGCTCTGCATTCTAGGTAGATTTGATATAATTTTTAAGGCCGAAATATAACAACGGTTTATTATAATAAGCATGAAGCGCTGAATAAAATCGAAATTGGATCTGGTTAGGAAAAAGGAAACACTTGACAGGGGGAAAGATAGTCGCAAAACCATTGTTGTATATAAGGAATAAAAGAGAACGCTTGAAGACCGCCCATTTTTATAGCAGCTTTGTTGGACATCTCATTCTATATTATTACTACTTGTACGCGATTTGATAAATATGATTTAATTAAGAGAATTCTTTCGTATCAAAATTGTACTTAAATAGCTTATGTAAGCATAAGATCTACGTCCCACACTCCAACACCTTACTAACATTCACGAAAATCGGAAAATGCTTAAAACAGTTCAAGATCTCGTTAAACATTTATTGTCCTCCAAGAATACTTTTTCAAATGTATAATCATAAAATAATATTTTTAAATTACATAATTCAACATAACAAAAGTATATATTTAAAATTTATTTTGCTCATCACATTAGACATCTATATTATGAAATTGATTTCTTTACTAACCTAGTTAAACGTGCAAAATGTTTAATATTCTTTAATCATTTATTATGCTGACTGCAGTGTGCAATAGTCTAATTTTTCAATTGATTTAAAACAAAACTTATAATATATTGATATACAATATCTAAATAAAATAATTTATTCAACGCATTTGCGACTTTTGGCACCCTATGTACGATTTACTATAAACTGATTATAAAACAACTTCATATATGACAAGGAAGTTTTATGATCAAAAACAACGAAAACTCCAATTATTTTCATTCTTATATTTTGTGACGACGTGACAGACTCCCACTCGCGACGCAGCTAATGGGAAGCCTTAGCGAGTAGTCACAGATTGCGCAAGGCCTTCGGAAATACGTTCCTCGGGCACCAGGTTCGTTTAACGTGAAAACGCACGCTGCGACTGATGTTGTCGTCCCTCCAGTTCTCAGTAGCTTACTCAGGGCACAGGTAGCTGCGAGCCTTGCGACATGTCCAAGATTCGTGTTCTTGTGGGCAGCTGTAATAAACTTAATGCTAATGATTAAACAGCAATAACGTTTTAACGAAACCGTCTATTGTTCTTTGTAGACAAACAAACAGAAAGAAATATACATTCAATTAAATGTCAATAATAAACGAACGAATAAAGGTTAAACAAAATAATATACCCAAGCGGCTTACATTAATCAGTAGAAATGCGTTGTAATATTCAGTAGCGGTGCTTACTAAACAATACGAAAATGCGGTGATAAAATAATGAAATAGCGAAAACATGGAAAGCGTTGCTTATAGTTACTTATAGAATAGTTACTTATAGAATAAAAGAGAAATGAAAATAATTCAGAACAGCCTCTATAAAATAAGGTTCCGTGTAGAGAAAAGTTTTCCGTATATATTATTGTGTATAAGAAATAAATAAATATTAATTGATCTTTTTCTCACCCTATTAAAAAAATAAAGATGTCATAAACACATGTTAATTTAAGTAAATTAAGTGAGGAAAATAATTAGTGCAATAAACAAATAAGTAAACACTATTAAATATATCTACCCTTTCTTACTACCTAACCTATTCCTATTTACTAGTGTGCATACTGCTAGCTCGTGCGCAGTACAGTTAGTGGTAGTCACTTAGCAGCGGTCGTGTCAGTGCACAGTACGACACTATCGCCTTACTGTTCATCCTTTTCTTTCATTACAAGACTAGAGTGCATACTGTTAGATAATGCGAAGTACAGTTATTTATAGTCACTCGGCAGCGATCGTGTCAGTCCGCAGCACGACACTACCGGCTTATAATCTATCCTTATCTTTGCTTATAGTCTATCCTTATCTTTTATTACCCTACCGGTGTGTACATTGCTAGTTAGTGCGCAGTACAGGTAGTTGTATACACACAGCACCGATCACGTCAGTGCTCAGTACGACGTTACCGGCTTATGGTAGTTTCCTAGGCTACCTACCTGACTATTTTTTGAATACTTTGTGTGGTGTGCCGCACAAACTTTGTGTTGAAGTTACCGCAATTTTCTGCTGCTTTCCGTATCATTATTTTGTCACCGGCACCGCTAATATTTCGCTAAGCGTCATTTTTTTAGGTTTATTATTATTGCACTACCGTTACGTTAAGCGTCGTTTCTTTATTATTTTAATTGCACTGCTTTTTTGCTATGCACCGTTTTTTGCTTTGTTATGTTTTTGTGTACCATTTAATATAAGACCGCTTGAATACCGCTTATTTCATTTAACATTTATTCGATTTATTATTAATATGCTAATTGTTTATTTTGTGTAGAAAAACAATACACGGTTTTGTTAAAAATGTAATGCTGTTTCACTCATTAGTGGATATGATTGATTTTACAGATATCCTACAGCAAGAATTAGAACCTCTGGACAACTCAGAAGACTCCTCAGAAGACTCCTAGCTACCTAAGCCCTCAGTAGAACTGGGGACCGATGAACAACAACATCAATTCCAAGTGCGGGCTTACTTTAAACAGACCTGGCGCCCTTGGAAAATTCCAGAAGACCGAAGTATTCTAATATCTAGTTGCGTCATTATTGTGACAAACGCTAAAGCTCCCCATTAGGAGCGTCGCGAGTGGGAGTTCCGTTAACATATGTATCCATAAAAGATATACGTCGTCGCAGCGTGTACAGGCTATAAATAATAGAGCGGGAGGTAATTTTCAATAACACAATATGAATAGCGGAAAGGGTATGTAACTTAAAGACGTACTGTAGACGCGTAACGTCGTGCCCAGTGACTACACCTGACTGTGAACCACAAGCCAGAAGTATACACTCTCGACAAGTGTTACTGAGAGGCTAAAGCCGTGAACCACAGACGACACGTCGTACAGTGCCTACAAATAACAAACCGGCAGTATACACTGTAGTAAGGTATGATGAGAAAAGGAAAGCACTATTAACACGCATAACGTCGTGAACCACAGACGTCACGTTGTCCAGTGACTACAGCTGACTGTGAACCACAAGCCAGAAGTATACACTTTAGTAAAATGAGAGTATATTAAAGGAATAGGTAGGAGGGAGAAGTAGAGCTCTTCAACATACGAGTAATTCAATCAAGCACTAGAAAATCTCTCACCAAATATAGTATTATTCGGCGACTGTCGCTCTGTCCGGTGTCTCGGCATGGCTGGCTTGACTCGGCTTGACTGCCTTCGGTGGTCGCCCTACTACTGGCTGGTGGTGCTGGACGGCTTGTTTTCGAGTTTGCAAGGAACTGATTTTACATGCTTAAAAATCTCGCTTTTATAGACGTGAGCCTCGCTCAAGTTTTACTGCGGCACAGGTTTGTGTGGTCATTCACACGACATTTTATTTCCGTGACACGGTCCATCCACACAAGCCTATGTAACTCTCGATCTTATCCCTACCATCTGTGTTTGCATAAGTTATACACAGTTAAACGAGCATAGTATTGTCACGTACTCAACTGACGGCACGGCGAAACAAGCATCAGCTATCTCTCTCTCTCTCTCTGATTCATACAATTAGATAGATGACCAAATATCTCCACTTAATGTACGAGGGATTATGTACTTATTCCAATACGTTCTGCTAGCAGCGGTAGGAATCTTGCTTGTTTACCTTTTCAATCGGAGTGAATAATTCATAATTCATAAATGCGTTTAAATTTAACAATTGACAATGCCTCAGTGCAGTACTTTTACATAATTTATTTATTTAATCCATTTAATTTATATCTCATAACAAGCTTTGTTCAATTTGTGAGTTCATAATATTTTAATATATTATTACAGTGGGTATTAGTGTAAAAATGTAGCATACCATAAAATTTAAGATGCCTGCCTTAAACATGCATTCTGGCTACAGCTCTGCCCAACTTACATAATTGTACTCTTCTCATCATAGTATTAATTATTAAGTTACTGAATAATGTTTTTGATTAAACTTTTAATTTTAGATTATTAACTGTAGACCCACAAGTTTACAAAATTCCAACAATAAAGAAACTTAAAGCACTTCTCAACAACTACGAAGTGGATGTAAATGCGAAAGAGATAATTTCGGCTCTAGAGAAAACAGAGGAAAATGATTTTTTAGATCAAATTATTCAAACTGAAGTTATGCAGTATACAAAACAGTTCTTACTCCGACAAGGTAAAATTGATATTAACTTTGAACATTTGTAGTATTGAGCTATACCAGTGATCAGTGTAGTAGTTTTTAAGTGTGAGGAAGATTGCCGAGTTACTCTTTCCCTTCCATCCTGTCATTTTATTTGAAGCATTTGTAACATCGGCAGCTGCATAAATCTGCAAAAATTTCATGTATGCAAATCTAGTGGTATAAAACAACTTTATATAGTGTGATGAGGGCAGTTTAGTTGAGACATTTGAAATTCTATTCATGTAGATTACTATTATAGTTATTAGGGTCAATCAAATATCATACCTGAAGGATTCCTAAAATGATAGGGTTTAGTAGAAATGAACTTATTATATGTATGTAACTTTTGAAGGTCAAGTAAATACTTGGAAATATACTATAACTTTGTACATACTACTTTTTTTCAATGCACCTTTTTTCAATCTATTAAAAACCGACTGAAAAATACTAGCTGGTAAATTGTCAACTTGTAAGCAGTAATTTGGTGAATTACGACCCTAATCTTATAAATTTGTTTAAGGTAAAGTATCAACTGCAACAGATTTTAAACAATTCTTACAAGAGTTATGGTTTAGGATGTATTCAAGAAGTCGTGGTATAATCGGTTCAAGTGCATTTGAACATGTTTTCGTTGCTGAAACGAAGGATGATACTGTAATGGGTTTCCATAATTGGATATATTACAGTGAAGTCGAAACGAAGCAGTTAGTGAAATATTTTGGTTACACAAAAAAAGTGGATTTTGGGGCAAGTCAGTTTTGAAATAAAAAAAATTATCGATTTACACAGTGGCGCAGCCAAAGGGAGAGCTATAGGGTCATAACACCCCCAAAATTTTATAAAATCGAGAATTATGGGCTCTGTCATATTATTGGTGAATATATTTAGCAATAATAAGACAGATATATTTAATAAATTTATCTGTTCCCACAATAAATTTACACAAGAAGCGTTTCCAACGAACCTGCAATAATTACAGCATGCCAAATTGAATAATAATAAAAATATTGATAAATAAAATGAGTTCACACGGAGTGACCAGTTGAGACTATTGTATTATAATCCCCAAAATGCGTTAAAAAAGCGGGCTTTGAAGTACGTCAGTTTTAAAATCGAAATTGTTATTTTTACACAGTGGCGCAGTCGATTGAAGAGCAAGATGCGTTTCCAACAAACAGCAATAATTCCAACATGAAAAATAGAATAATATAATAAAATTATTGATAAATGAACTGCGTCTACTTCGAGTGATTAGCTGAGACTATTCCTATCATAATCCCCAGAATGCATGTGTATTGCCGCACAAAATGAAATAAGTGTTGAATCCGGTTTAGACATGGAGATATTATGCACAGTCACAGTCTTATTAACATTTACCAAGATTGTAGTCTTAAAATATCACGTTTCAAATACTCTCACTACTTGAAGCTTTTTAATATTCAACGGGATAATACTCGCAGACTTTTTGTTTACAGTCATGTCATCCGCATACAAGATCGACATCTGGTTGTAATAAAAGTTGGAAGATCGTTGATAAATATTACAAAGAGTAAGATTCTGTCTTTTTTTGTAATTTT
This sequence comes from Adranes taylori, assembly GCA_009867245.2. NCBI lineage: Eukaryota > Metazoa > Arthropoda > Insecta > Coleoptera > Staphylinidae > Adranes > Adranes taylori. Next base: position 6,867 of record WYDF02319714.1, read on the forward strand.
GGAGGAACATTACCAATTTACCTCCTCAACCTGGAATTAATTCCTTGCAAGTGCGGTTTTGTCAAAAGAAAACCATGTTTGATCGATTCAAATGCGCTTCTTAAGTCAAAATAAATTGTTTCTACCTCTATGTCCTCTTTGTGTGCATCATTTTGCTGCGCAAAACTGGTGACAGAACTCTTAGATGATCGCTTTAGTTCCGGCCAAATTAGTTAACAAAGTAATTTTAGTACGATTGCCAAGTCGTAATTTTAGGACAACTAACAATGGGAGGGAGTGAGCGTGATTGAAACAATGAGGATCGATGTAGAGAAGCAGGAAAGAGAGAGAGCAAAATAAGGGAAAGTTTTGAATATTAAGTATAAATATATAAAAATGGAGGGAATAATGCCTGAGGATTTATCCTCACCGATGAGTATAAAAGAGGAAAGAGTATAAAATAAAACTGATGATTGCTAGATTTAGATGCGGAACTGTCGGGAGGGAGGACAATGCATTTGCATTTTCGATAGAAAAATCCATACGGAATCGTCTTGCCGTAAAAAGCGATCTGCAATAGCTCTGACCAAAACTAGAATAGATCAACGTTTCAGAACATATTGTGTCTCATGTATCATACTTCATTATTTTTCGGGGCAAACGTCAAATAGGTATTAAATAAGACTAAAGTATATTTGTATCACTATTTGTATTTGATTAACAAATGTCGTTAAAATTTTGTGCGTTTGTTTTTTATCATAAGAATGCAAAAAAACTATTGGAGAGGCATGAAAATATATAATTATAACTCGGGAAAGCTCGACGCAAAAAGGTTGGGAAACGCTGGTGTCTGTGGGAAGAAAAAAGAGAGTTGGGACCACTGAGTGAAAGATCACTCAACAATCACTATTCCGTCTTATGAGGGAATAGTATGTGCGGATGAGCAAAGAATGTTAGCTGAAAATTGGAGGGTATGTTTGGGACTGGAAAGTGAAGGAATTGAAATAATGTGGAAATTATTAATAAAGAGAAGAGAAACTAAATGAAGAAGGTAGTAAATTTTATATGATTATGCTTGATTTTGTTATTCACTTACGGCCTAAGACAGCTCTGTCTATTTTTCGACTTATTGATAGAAGAGAAGTTATTACTTATGTTGTGATATTTTAAAGATATCAGAAATTCATTTTTCGAATTGCTAAGCAAGGAGCACGTAATTTTAAAATTTATACACTGTTTCTAATGAGATTAGTTACATAGAAATTATCACCAAAAGTCCTAGTTAACAAATAGAAACACGAATGAGTGTGGCTTATTTATTTATGGTGGCTAATTTCAAAATGATGTCAGCCCTCTTCATCACACACCACATTTTTGTTATAGATGTATCAGAAGTTGCTAAGAAATATGCAATGAGATTAAATATGTAATTAGTTTATGTAATTAAGTAATTACAAAGCAAAATATGTAATTAGTTGCTTTATTTAAAATTTTTGTTATCAAAATATTACTTATTCACATATTTATTATAACAAATTTCCTTTATATGCATAATTTTGACTTTACCTTGCTTTTCGAGTCGATTATTAAATGTTTCGCAGCGCGTCTGTTTTTTGAAGTCAAATATGCAGAGCACAAATTTTTATCATTTTTTTTTTTTAGAAAGGATCAGTAATAAAATATCGTATGAAGTATAATAATATCGAGAAACCTGCCGCTTCAATGTTTATTGGAACAAGTCCAGAGTTTGAAATGGCTTTATACACGGTATGTTTCCTGTTTAAAGCAAGTCAACCATGTCCAATAATTTTGGGTGGATATCATGTAATTATTCGAACTTATCCGTTTCATTATAAAGGGAAAACAATGATTGGTAGCGCTTATCCGAATATTTAATTATAATTTCTATATAATATTTTATCGAACGAATCCTTATTGTAGCTGTTTCGCAAATAAATTTACTTTCCTTTATTTTGTTACAATTGGTTTATTTAAGTATTGAAATTGTTGAATTTCTTTTCACTTAAACGAAAACATAAATATCTAAATGTATGTCTTAATGAAGCCTTAAGTATGCCTTATTGAGGAAGATTCAAAGTTCTTGAAAAATGAGTTCCTGTAAAATTTGATACCAAACCCATTACATAATTAATGTCAGCAAAATATCTGCATAAAATTAACTACCAACCAAAAACTAAGGAACAAAAAAATAATAAAACGAAGTATTTTCCGTGGACTAGCAACAATCAGAAGTGTCTACGCCAGAGTTGATGGATATAGGGAACGTTAGAATTGAAAAATTTGTATTTCTGTCTTTTAATGAGAAAGTCTTTATCAAGATGCGTATGTGACAAGTCCAGGTTTGATTTATCGTCGGTCACAAGCGCTTGGTGATGAAAACGTTACCTTTTTACGTTGTCAACGTAACTCTGGCAAGATATTTCAAATGGTACAAATGGGCACTTCTTAGGCTTGTTATGAGTGAAAATTCCTAATCTTCGAAAAATTAGTCCGTGGTTTTTATTGCTTTGAATAAGATATTAATATATTTGAGAAATAATTAGAGTTGAAAATCAATTTTGTCCATGTTGTAATATGCAACATTCACCAAATTAGCTCATAATTTTTATCTAAATTCTTTAATGCTAAGATTCTTCCAATTAGTTGGACACTTATGATATTCTTTGTAGGCACGTTAAAGATACTAAGTAGCCAATATTCATACGCTGGGAATTTGTATATTATGTTTATTGCGAGTGTTATGCTGGTGTATATCTTCTCTTCAAACACGTTCATCCCTTTTCTTGTAAAACACTTTAAATGCGTACACGACTGGTGCGATTAGAATTTTATATTTTCGAAATAATGGTTTACATGAAACGTTATCTGATACATCTTCTATGGATCGACAGCTTTTTTTGTACTACTAAAATTTCTTTTAAATGTGCGTTGTAACCCCATATTTGTATTCCATAATAACGTATGGAACTGAACATTGCATATCGCGGTTCTTTTATCAGTTGTCTTGGCTATTCTTCTTAAAGCGTAAGTTGCTTTTGACAACCTGTAGCAGAGTTATTCCATATCTGGGCCAAGAAACCTTACAGTTTCATGACTTTCTTTATTTATGTCTATTGTAAATAAAATTAAAAGAAAATAACTCCACAAAGAAACACTAAATTGTAAAATAAAATTTAGCATACAAATTTAAAGGACAATAAGGCAAGTCTGAACTAGTTGATGAGCTTCCGGTGAAATTAATGGCGATATTGTTTATAGGGGTCACGTGTATTAAACAACGAATAAAATAGTTATCATGCCACGAGCTAAAAGTTCAAGTGGCACAATATAATAATAATCATCACATCACATCCGATTTAAATACCAAAGGACAAAAACGGCACTCGCATTTCGTGTGTGTTATTTTAACAAAGTCGCTTCTTACATATTCTTTGTTAATACATATCGATTAGAAAATTGTCATAGTTTCTTCGATTTTAAGTTTTAATATTTGTTACGCTTTTTGTATTTCATTCATTAACCTACTCTATATTCACGTCTATACCTATATTCACGGCTATATCTATATTCACGGCTGTATTCGAGTTGTGAAACAAATAAATTAGTAATTTTAACAATGTACCAAAGGAAAGTGCACAATGATCAACAAGTTTATTTCAATGTGAGCATAGGCCATAAGTAATGAATATGGAGTATAACTCTTCATTACTCGCGCTAACATATGATACACGGTTAATCTGGCAGTAATATATGTCATTCTGTCTATATTAATCTTAATACTGTTTTTCTTTCATACTAATGTAACTTTTTGATCATATGGGGATATTTTAGGGTAATCTTAAAAAAGGTAGTGGTGAAAGTTATAAATGCAGAATTTGTGAAATTTGTGAGTGAAATTTATAAATGTGAAATTTATAAATGCATTTATTGCTACCACATCTAATAAATTGTTCCAGTTGATTTGGTCTCCAGTTGATTCACCTATGGTCCCTGTTAGATGCATAGTAGAAATCGCTAGCACAGAATATATAATTTTTTTAAACTAGGAAACTAATGTACAGTCGTCATCAAAACGCATATTGACGAATTCTCCTGCTTGCCTTTGGAAAAAATTGTTTAGGAACTTCCCATTTATTTTTACGTAAGTTAATTTTTTTCCTCAGGTAGTCTTTTTGCTAATGGTACACTTGACAACCAATTATCCTCAGTAAAATTTCGATTAGTACCTTTTCCTGGTTCAGCTAAACACAAAACAACTTTTCACGCAGAATTCGATTTACGAAATAAACCTTCTGATGGGTACAAACAAACAAACTTCCATGTTAGAAGGATATACAGTTGTTGAGTCCACCAAGGCAAATACTTCTATGACGTATGTAGCAGATTTTGTGGGTATGTACTGCTTAAAAGCACATTTTCTACGAAAAGGGACGAGTTGCTCATCTACTGTGAGATACTACTCACCAAGAAAAATATTTTTTACCAAGAGATCCGATACCTTGATTTACCAAGATAATCAAGGCCAGTTTATCACTTCCGCTTCGACTATCTTTGTTTCCGATATCATCAAATCTTAAACAGCGTACTAGAACCTATTACGATTTTCTGACATTGTCAAGTAGCAAGATTCCATCCCCAATTTCCTCTTGAATTTTTGCCAAAAGCCCTGCCAATTTTTCGCGATAAGAACGAAAGGAACCAATGAAATTCAGTAGTCCGATAAACGCACGTATTTCGATAGCATCAGTATGTCTAGCATCCCTCTCACAAGTCACTATGATATCAATTATTTTGTCTTCAAAGAAAAGTACAAACATCTACTTTGTTTTCTTTAGATTCATGAAGAGATCCTGGTAAATGATGTTTTATTTTGTTAGCGCACGTGTACGAATATTGTGATTTAAACACGTAATTTGCCAGTTCATTTCTCATCTTTTCTATAATAAAAATTTGTTTTAATTCTTCACACATTTCATCATTTTCCTCACCATTTGTCATTTTCTCTTCACTATTTGAATCATGTTCACAGACGGTCTATTTAATCAGAAAAACTGTCATCTTCTGTAGTGTTACTTCTATCATCTTCATTTTCTATTTCTTCAAGCCAATTTAATCACACATTGGATTGTTTCTATTTTACGTATTTTTTAAATATCCACCTTACACAAAATAGCTTTGTTCTGAAATAAGATATAGTAAAAAATAATGAAATGAAATATTTTGAATTACTTCACAAACACTAACCCAGTTTTCATTAAAATGGTAGGGGTCATTCCATGTTAAATCAATCAAAAAATTTCAAAATTCAACCTGACCATTTCTGATTTCTATGAAACTTTCTGAGATTATTCTCCTTAATGATACAAATGAGGATGTACTTTTAGAATTTTTTTATCTTATTGGGTTTTCGTGTAATTAATTTTTAAATTTGGGAAAAATAGTCATTTTTGGGCATGGATTAACTTTTTAATTCTTGAATTACTCAAGTTCTATTAGGCCTAGGGAGATGTTTGATACCTTATTTTAAAGGGAATTTCATAAGGTTTAATATGATATGCTACACATGAACATGTTTGGTGAAAAAAAAATTTGGTATTTTAAAAAAACTAAATATTTGAATTTTTTTAAGATGGTGTTTTTTAAATTTTTTTTTTAAATATATGTTTCTTGCAGTGTTATAAGCTTTAAATCCTAAAAATTACAGAGTGGGATCTCCACGGGATCAGGAATATGTCAAAAATAAATTTAAAAAAATATTATAAAGACTTTTTAAGTGTGCGCATTTAAATATTTTTCAAAAAAATATATGTTCTGTGCAATATTATTAGCTTTCAGGCTTAGTATTTTTAGATGATTATTTACTAAAAATTTTTATTTTTAGCAAAATTAGTAAATAATTATATAAAAGTACTAAGATTGAAAGTTAATGATAATGCAGAAAACATATATTTTTTTGAAAAAGCTTTAAATGTGTTAACTTAAAGAAATTCATTTTTTTTCATAAAAAAATCTCAAAAATTCAATTTCTTTCATTTTTTTTAATAAACTTATTTTTATGATATCTCTTGATCGCATGGAGATTCCACTCTAAATTTTAAGCTTATAACCCTACGAGAAACATATATTTTTTTTTAATTAAAAAAAAAAACCATGTTAAAAAAATTCCATCGGAATTTTTTTTCTGAATGAAATTCCCTTCAAAATAAGGTATCACACATCTCTCTAGGCCTAATAGAACTTGAGTAATTCAAGAATTAAAAAGTTAATGCATGGCACAAAATGACTATTTTTATCAAAGTACATACATCAAAACCCAGTAAGATAAAAAAATTCTAAAAATATATTCTCATTTATGAAAGTTTTATAAAAATTGAAGATGGTCAGGTTGATTTGGCATGGTATGAGCCAGCAGTTGTGCTCCGAACCGCCGAGTACTGTCTGAAAGTAATGGGTATTTACTCCACCTCGTTTTTAAGCACTAGAACTAAAATGAGAGGTGGGGGAGTTTTTCGAGTTTTTCCTCGATTTAATATAAAAAAAAAATCCTAACAAATTTTTTTACGACCGCGCAAGTAACCGATAGTTAAATGATGTAAGTAAGTACGGCTTAAAATTTGAGTTATTACATAATTAACATATGAAGATCATCTAATAATAAATAAAAAGGTACACACACATGCCCACATATGTAAAGTTTGCAAATTTTATCTTTAACTCGATTAACAATTAAAAAATTAATTATTCTGTACACATGTATTTTTAAAGATAAGAAACAAGTCAATTTACAACAGTATAGAGATAAGACAGTACAGAGATAAGGCAAAAATATTACACATGAATAGCTATCAGGCATATTATACATACGAGGTGCATATATGCATACGCATAGGATTTCTATCTACGAGTATTATAAATAAATTCTGGATATCAACCTCTTAGAATACAGTTCCTAATGTGAAGTTGTTACAAATATATTGGTCAATCAAGTCAAATAGTTGTACATGAGTTAGATAGCGGAAAATTATAAGAGTGGGTTTGAAGCCAATAATGAAGAGAATGTTAAGGAAGATAATAAGAAAAGTGTTTTTTCTTTTGAAATTTAATCCAATAAACAAATCGCAGCTTTGTAAGAGCTTTAATTACACTTGCTGGCTAGATGATAGCATTTTTTTAAATTTTTGTTTACCATAATTAATGAAATAAATACTGGTAAAATTTGGAGTAACTTAATTTTAGAACAGCGGGTGATGAGTAAAGAAACTACCAGCATAACGCCTAACTAAGAAATCTCAATGTATTAATAAGCTATTCAGTCTTTATATATGAAAATTTATATACAGTTTTAATAGGAAATGAATGATTTATGGAAAAGCCGATTTAGCATTATTCTTATTAATTGAACTATAAAACATCCATGCATTTGTTATACTTAATTACCGCATGCCAAAATGACATAGTTCTACAAATTGCAAGCTAATATAGTTATGACGGTGAGATCACATACTTTCCGGGATTATCACCACGGAATATGCGTACCGTAATATTTAACCCCGCTGAGAAATCAGTTTTTATGGTGATAACATGCATTTTAAAGCAAATAAATTGCACAATAGAACACATATGGGACTTGAA
>WYDF02319725.1:0-14498 GCA_009867245.2 Adranes taylori
AAACTGTGTATAGATCGCTGCGTATGAAAGCTTGCAATATACATTACTTACTCGACTATTTGTTTGGTCAACTGGACATGCTCGAAGTGCATATTTAATTAAATTAAAAATAACTTCATTGTAGCCTTAGAAAATTTTTGTAAAAATTGTAAATTTTTTTAATAATAAGAGGTGAATAAAGACAACGCTAAAATTGTATTTATATGTGTTTTGTAGTTTGCAATGTGGAGATATTACAAAAGGGACGTACTGGCTCAGCCAAATCAACCTATTAACAAAGAAAAAATAACAAATGGCATTGAGGCGATAGTGAGAGGAATATCGTTACGAAAACCACAGGAAAAATTTGGAGTTTCGAAATCTGCTTTGCACAGTTATTTCAAAGAATATAAATTAGGTGGCAATTTAAATATAAAAAATAAAGGTGGACAAACAGCTACATGTAAAACAGTGGAAAACGCTATAAAGCGCTCAATATTAAAGTTCTAGTCGCTATACACTAAACACATTTGATTTACGTTGCTTCATAAAATATCATTTGGACAGGGAAGGTATGCGCATCCGACAATATAAAGATGACATGCCTGTGTCGAGTGGGCATTGGGCTTTCTAAAAAGAAATAAAGATACCCTATGCCAGCGGATTTACCAAAATATTAAAAGGAGTGGGGCGGAAGTTTCTCCAACTACAATAAAAAATTATTTCAAAGAGCTGGAGGAAACAAATAAAGATATACCGCCTCATCTTCAGATAAATTATGATGAATCCGCAAAAAGTTTTTGTTGTCAGAATTAAAAGTATTAGGAACAAATATTTAAAAAATTAGAATGTGGGATATTTGAGTTTTTGCAAATCAAAATGTAATTGTGTTTTATAAAAATATATTTCTGTTATATAAAAATAAACATTACAAACAAAAAAATTAACAAACAAAAAAATAAAATATGATCTATACAAAAATTAGTTGTTTTTGGTTATGGCCTCAATATATAGAAAATGAGTTTTTATTTAGGCAGCATGAGATTGATCATGCTGACTATGTTGAAGGCCTGAATATGCTACATTAGCGACGAAACCATTTTTATCAGCTGTATAATGAACTGTTCTGGTTCTACCATCGGGTTGTAGAAACGAGTAATAACCTTTTACGAAATCACCATCTCTTTCTTCATGTTGTGATTTAATATCATGCGTATGTTGATCTTCAACTCCGTATTTATAATCATATTTGGGATGATGCTGTTGATAATAATTTAATTTACGTAAACATATTGTATTATTATATTAATTAAATGAGTTAAATCAATTTTCAAACCACCTGTTGATGACATATAACACCCAATGGGCTTAAAAAGCCAAGTAGAGTAAATGCGCATTTCTGGCATTGGTGGCTGGCCGTTCTCAGGGCCCTCCTTTTCAGCGCATCGAGCTCTACACAACGCCTGGCTTATTTAAACTATTTTTAAATCTTCTATTAACGTTACATATATAGCAATTACACAATTCTTGCAGGTAGACGAAATTGACAATCCAATTTATATTGTATTATAATATACCAAAGTACTGGGACAGGCTGATCCAAAAATCGAATTTATCAATAACATCTTTTTACAATATTTATATATTGTAGCATAATGCACAAACAAGGGGCGGAACTAGCGGTCGCAGAATACTGCGTTGCGAAGGGGGGAGGGAGTTAACTATAGGCGGCCCAATTATCATTGATAAAACGTTTGTTTTCTGTGCGATAAAAAATTATTCGGTATAACATTTTTCTTTTGTGGTGGGGTCCTTCTTAAGCGAGGGGGGCCAAATTTTGAAGTTCCGCCACTGTCAGAAACATAAATTTGTTTGTAAACTCTTTGTTTCTAAATTCTGCATTAAAAGTTCTAGTGCACACAAGTTTCATAAAAAATGCTCGTTTCCGACAGTCTGTGTAAAAACTATTTATTTGAATAAACTTTTATAAAAACTTTTGTAAAAACTTTGTTCGTAATTGCCAGTGCAAGGTGATATTATACACTAGAACGTATTTTCTTACCCACCAAATTCAACAAAGAGGTACTACCCAAAGTAAAATTCAACAGAGTAGGCCAATTAGCAGTCCATGGAAACTCGAGAATAACCTGTGGATTTTATAGTGCTGCCTTTAAAGTTCAGCGCTCCAAATTATTTTGCAAAGGAGATGACGTTGCAACTCGGACCCACTCTCCAAGGAGAAGAATAAGACAGCGATCAAGAAACTGAAAAATGGAAAGGCTCCTGAAGCAGATAATATTTCACCAGAGCTCTAGCCAACTAACCCAGACTGATCTTTTGTACCCTCTCCTCAAGAAGATCTGGAATACAGAAAACTTGCCACAGAAGAGAGGGACTCCTCATCAAATTACCCAACAAAAGGAAACTCCACTAACTGTCATAATTGGAGAGGAATCACCCTACTATCAAAAGTAAAGTGTTCACGCGGGTGATACTAAACAGAATAAAAAATTTTTTCACTAGTTTTCATCTTCTGTTCCTAGATTTTGAAAAGGCTCTCGATGCCCTCAAAAGATGCCCTCTGCTCTGGATGCTCTCTGCCTACTCTCACAGAACCATATTAATATGGAAAAGAAACTCTAAGACCTCGAGTCCGATGCCAAGATGGTGGGTCTGAAAGTAAACTCCGCCAACACAAAGAGTATGAAGATAAACACAAGAGATGTAAGAAAACTGAGAGTGAAAAATGAGGATATCGAAAATGTAGAAAAGTTTACGTACCTTGGGAGCATAGTTACTCAAGATGGTGGTGCAGATACAGATGTCTGAGCAAGAATCCGAAAGACAAATGGGTTGTATCAACCTTCATTCAGCTGTATGCCTGTACCACAACGATCAAACTACGAATATTCAGAACCAATGTGAAAGCAGTGCTATCATACGGTTCTAAGACTTGGAAGATCGCCTTCAAAATCACCAGTAGCTTAAAGGTCTTCCTGAATATATGCCTCAGACAAATCCTCTGAAGTGTGATATATAACGAAAATCTTTGGAACACAACGTGAGAAGAACCTATCTCCATTCAAGTCAAGAGAAGGAAATGGAGGTAGATTGATCATACCCTCTGAAAAAAAACCAGGATGCTGTAGAGAGACAAGTTATGTTTTGGAATCCACAAGGAAAAAGGAAACGTGGGAGACCAAAGACATCATGGAGAAGGACTGTATATAAAGAGGCAAAGAAGGAAGGAAAGACTTTTGGTCCGTTGGTCAAGAGCTAAAGGTCCTCGCTAGAAATACAGGAAACAAATTCAGGAAGAGTGTGATTATAGGGAACATATCTTGAGGCATGTCATAGCAGTTATCTGAGGAGAAGCAGAAGAAAAGCTTGCATTACTACAAAATGAAAATTTTTTAGGGCTGCTTGAACTCAGAAGCCAGTTTGATCCTTTTTTAACACACCATATTTTGAAATATGGAAATACTGGAAAGGGAAATCTTCTTCACATGTCCAAAATCAGATGTGAGGAACTTACTCAAATAATACCAGAAAAGGTACATGCGTTCCTTGTCGACGAAGTAAAATTTTCTTGTTATTTTAGAATCAAGTGTTGCAGTACTTGAGTGAAATTTGTAAACTGGACTTTTCAAAATGTAGAAGCCAGTCTCATGACAATGGTGCTAACATGTCTGAGCGTTATAAACGAATGCAGCAAAATTTTTTGGAAATAAACAAGTTTTCTATCTATGTGCCCTATGCAGCTCATTCACTAAATATGGTAAGCAAAAATTCTGTTGATTGCTGGCAAGAGACACTTAATTTCTTTTCTACAATACAATTACTCTATACTATCTCCATTAAAGTCAAGAAAAGAAAATGGAACTGGATTGGTCATAGCCTCCGAAAAAAACCAGGTTGCTGTGGAGGGACAAGTTTTGTTCGGGAATCCGCATGGAAAAAAGAAACGTGGAAGACCAAAGACATCATGGAGAAGGAATGTAGATGAAGAGGTAAAGAAGGAAGGGAAGACTTTTGGTCCGTTGGTCAAGAGCTAAAGGTCCTCGATAGAAATAGAGTGCAATGGAGAAAGCTCTTATCCAGAGCATAGGGCTTTGTCGAAGCCCTATGCTCTGGATAAGAGCAAAAATAAGTAAGTGCAGTTGCATTATATTTGTTAGAATATAAGAGTTGTTTTAGATTCTAACAATTGTATTGAAAACTTCCACTTATGTACTTCTTTTTTTACCATATCGCATTTCGAATCGGTTTTAAAGAGAAACCACATTATTTTATCAAAAATTAAAAGCAGAAAAATTCTTTAATTACAGTATCAATTGTTTTAGTGATTTTTAGTTAGAAGAATCTGTATAGTAAGTCAAAATCAAGAAACGAAGGACTAAAATGAACCAACATCCTATATAATACAGTTGGCATTGATGACATTAGTTTAAACTTAATAAAATTTAAAAGAAATGTACTTACCGTTGGATAATTTTCTTCCTGCTGATGACTTATAACAGGTACATGATGAGCGACTACTGGAACATGACTTACAATTGGCGCATGATGATGGGCAAGAACCGGAGCCTGATGTGCAACAACAGGAGCATGATGTGCTACAATAGATGTATGAGGATGAGCCACAAGCGGCAAGTGGTGAGTTATAGCGGCCGTAGGAACATGATGGGTAGTAGCCAATGGTACCGCAGCTGTGATGACTTTGTGATGTGTTTCCGATTTTCTTACATGATCATGTGTCACTTGTGAGTGATGGTCATTAACTGATGTATATGATGTGGCGGTACGATATTGTGCCAATGATGCAGTGATGAAAAGTGCAAATAAGGTGATCTGCAATAGTAAATTTAACGTATTTTTGTATAAAAATGTATGTATATGTTCCACAGAATTCTTTCAAATTACTAGAAGAATTTATATTTCTTATAAATTTTTAACGGAACAACAGTGTTAAAACAACGACATTTTAATTAGTATTTATTTGGTGAGACTTGTATCAGCAAGGTCATAAACATATAAATAAAAGATTCTGTAATCCTTACTACAAAGTTTTATTTTTAATGCCGACACGTATTTGGAGACCATTTGTCAACATATCAAAACTAATTAGTTGACAATGTTGTTGTACCATCAATTGAATGTGCACATCAATTGCACATTCCTTTGATGGTAGAACATCAATTTTCAAGTTTTTAAGCTTTGATGGTTAATTAAAAACACTTTGCTTAAATATTTTTTATGACGTATGGATCTAGCATTGCATGCCCCTACACTTCAACGCTTTTGACGTCGCGTCTTATAAAAAGGAACATTAGATTTCTTTATTTTTCTCGTAAATTCTTTATTTACGTCTTAGGCGCTCAAGTGTAGGGCCATGTTAAAATTCTATATACAAGGAGTGTAATGAATGAACGGGATGATATTAAGATTAGGGAAGATGAAGTGAAAGAAGAAATTGAAAAGCTAAAGTGTGGGGGAGCATCTGTTCCATCCACAGGCATACCAGGTGGTGTGTTTGTGGAAGGGTGGAAGTGCTTAAATGAGGACGCAGTAAAAGCGCTAACAAGGTGCATGAAAGAGATATGAAAAGGGAAGAAGAGGGTACTAGATGATCCGAAGAAAGAAGAGATGATTCTAGTGTACAAATGAGGAAACAGGATGGACCTAAAAAAATATAGAAGAATAACGATTACGAATGGAATGTATAGGTCATATATGGACAGAATATAGGATAGTATATACAAGGATACTATATAGGATTTTGGAAAAAGAGATTAAAGAAATCAAATTTTGTCGAGTACGCAGACAGGCTTTGTGAAGGGAAAAAGTACAGTGGATAATGTAGTGACCTTAAACTACATTATTAAACAGGAAATAGGAGAAGGAAGGAAGCAGTACTTGTTGTTCATGGACCTAACATCTGCGTTCGACAAGCTACAGAAGAATGTTTATGGAAGAGGATAAATAAGATTATAATAAAAGAAAGTGCGTGGATGAATGTTAAACGGTTGTATGAGAACGCAAGGGTACGTGCAAGAGTTGGAAGTAAAGTGTCAGAGGGGTTTCATGTGAATTGAGGAGTGAAACAGGGATGTTCGCTTTGTGTAAGCTTATTTAATATATCAGCATTAAAGAAAGGACAAGGTGGAGGAGTGGTCTCAGGAAACGAGAAGATTTGGTCGCTAAGCTACGTGGACGACATTGTGTGTATGGCGCGTAGTATAGAGGAAATGTAAGAGATGATACTAAGATTAACTAGGTATATGCTTAAAAGGGGACTTGAAGTACATGTGGGAAATTCAAAAATAATGGTATATGTAAGAGAAGGGACAGAAAAAGTAAAAGTGATTGGTTAGGAATGAATGGTAAGAAGGTTGAATGTGTAAAATCTTTTAAGTACTTGGAGTATATGATAAGTAGGAATGGGGCAGCAAAAAACATGTGAATATAATTGTGAGAAAGGCAGGGGTAGCAATTGAGGTTAGTAAATGTGTGGAAGGGTAAATTTGGAGATTCTGTGAAGATGAGGTTGATGGTGCTAAATCTATGTATGAGAAATATTATGCTTTATAGGACGAAAGTATGGGCGGTGAAAGAAAGAGTAGAAATAGAAAAGATGATCGCGAAATATATGAAAACGTTTTTGGGGCTGGACAAATGGACTTCTAATGAATTGGTGTTACAAGACCTAAATGAGTATAACTGTTGGGTAAAAGAAGCTAAGAAAATAAACCAATGGCTGGTGAGAATGATAGGATAGTGAAAACAGTGTATGCATCGTCATAAAAGAGAAGCAAAAAAGGTGATGTGAGGAATGAATGGGCGAAAGATACAGAAAAGTTGTAGTAAAAGTGTGGGTGATCAATGAGCGAATGGAAGATGAGGATACTGGAAAGAGGGAACTGTGAAAAAGTGGTGGACAGGATAATGAACGATGTTGAAGTGCAAGAGAGGAATGAGAAAATTATAGTGAACAGATATACAAGGAAGTAATGGTGGCAAGTGATATGCCTGGAATGTAAACTCGAAATTAGATATGATTGAAAAAAGAATGATTGCAAGGTTTAGATGTGGGGAATGAGGAAATGGCCAATAAATATTGGCTCGGAGAACATGATAGGAGATGTAGGATATGTGGATAAGGGGAAGAGTCATAGTAACATTAGATGTATCAATGTCGTGAAATAAGATGGAGTGAGAGAATACAGAGTGAAAGAACGAGGAATTGGAGAGCATGTTTGGAACTGGAAGGAGTATAAAATGGATAATGAGGGAGGTAGGGATAAGGAAATAAAGAAATCTGGTTACTGCGCACCATTTCGAGAGCGGATTATGGATTTGTGTTGTTTTTTGTTTTGTTATTTGTGATTTTCTCAATGATTTTTATATCTATTATTGTGTTTGTATTACGTATATATTGTTTGTATATGCGGATAAAGGAGGCCTAAATGTCATTTTAATAGCAACGATAAATGCAGTTGGTAACCATCTACCACCAATGTTCATTTTTCCAAAGGTCCACTTTAAGGACCACATGTTAAAAGGTGCTCCAGTTAGTAGTAAAGGAGGTGCTCATCCGTCTGGATGGTTGAATGAGAACCTGTTCCTAGAGTGTTTTCATTTTTTTATTAATCATGACAAACCATCTGTATTGCTGCTTCTAGACAACCATGAGAGCCATCTCAGCGTAGCTGTAATTGAAAAGACTCGAAGTTTTGGTGCGAAGATGTTAACCTTTCATTCACATACTTCACACAAATTACAGCCACTCGACCGCACATTATTTGGATCTTTTAAAACAACTTACAATAGAGCAGTTAACGACTGGATGTCTATGAATGTAGACAAGCCATTGTCGATTTATGATGTAGCAGAAATTACAGGAAGGGCTTTTCCGCTTACATTCATTAGCAAAATTATTTTGAGCGGAACAGGGATGTCACCTATGAATACTGATATCTTTACAGATGATGATTTTCTGTCTACTTACTCAACAGATATACCAGATCCAGACAAAGAACAAGCAGATCAGAACCAATATATTTTGAATTTATCAGATCCGTCCACTCCGACGTCAAGTATGAGAAATCCGGTAATGAGTCCAGAATTCATTAGATCATTTCCAAAAGCGGAACCACTAAAGGCAGAAACAAAAAGGAAAATCTACAATCCTAACCCAAACACCAGAGAAAATTGAAATAAATGACACACCATTGATACCGCCCAAAGAAAACCAAAAACAAAATATAAGAAAGATAAAATTAAGAGGTACGTAACGGCAGTAGAAGAAAGTGACGATGAAGATAATATGTCTCTAAAGGAATCTTCCGCTGACGAATATGATATTCAGGAAGAAATGAAAGAAAACGAAAATGAAGAAGACTTCATCAATTTAGCTACAAGTAAAACAACCGTAAAAGATATTCTCGCTCTCACAGATGTTGTTCGAGAAAATGGGCAGCACGTAGGAGTTCTTTATCAAGGTAATGTTTATCCCGGAAAAATTGTTGACTATAATAATTAAAACGCCACTATTTCTTCGATGGAAGAAATCTTAAATCTTTTAAATCATGGAAATGGCCAGAGATACCAGATGTTCTTGCCTATGCTTGGGAAGATGTTCATGGGTCGCTAAAATCTCCTTTACAAGTGTCAAAGTGAGGTTTTTATAGGATTCCGGAAATTGATAAATTATTGTAGAGGTATTTCTAATATTACATACCCAATATTATTTGTTCATTTGAATTGTTGTTACAATATAAATGTTATTTTGTTTATTCAATACATTCTTTAACAATGATAATACATATATTTGTTAATGTTCAGAGGTACATGACGGCCTGTTCAAAGGTATACGATGATCATGTACCTTGGAACATTTTCAATCAGCATATACAAAACACTCATATACGTAGACAACTGTTTTTAAATTAGACTTTTGAATGTGATTTGTAATACTTGCAAAATTTTTGTGCTATACGGCAAAAAATAAATGGTTGACAAGAACCCTTTAAAATATTGAAAAAATCTTAAAAAATATACCCTATACGAGGAAATCAACCTGGCAATAGTGCACAATCATTTGTTGAGCTTTTGTGTGAACCAATTTATGAATCAAATTGGACCATCACAACAGATCTATGTTCGATGTACCAACAAACCTGCATTCAATTGAAAGAAAAATTATTGAGGCATAGGAACAATAAGAGCCAAAAAGAGAAAGCTTCCACCGTGCCAAAAAAAGACTTGTTTTTAGCATGTTCGGATTTGGTGATAAGTATACTTTCGTGTCTTATTTACCGGAAAAGAAACAAAAATGTTTCTCTAACATCAACATGCCATAGATTGTAAGAGTTTTACCTCAAAATTTTTTGCTTATATTTTTTGGTTAAAAATTATTGTAAATAATATAATATTATGCTGTTTTTAATGAGAAAATTTTAATATTTAAATTATTTTGGAAATTTGCAATAGTAGGGATACCAACTAGGCCCAGCCTAAAAAGAGTACATTTCTTAAAAAAAATTGTACACATATTTTAGATACCAAGACTACATAATTTTACTTGCCAAAAAGAGTACATGTACTCTTTAAAGAGTACGGTTGGTAACCCTATGCAATAGCCTAATATTAGGGGAATTACATATATACAATAATAATCTACAACATTTGAAAAGAATAAAACTTATTTTAATTTTCAGCTATATTTTAACGCCATTATGTTAAAAAAATAAAATTTATATTAATTTCACTTACTTTAAGAAACATATTTTGAATTTCTTTAGTAATGTTCTTTCGAATGAAGCTGAATAAACAATGATACTGCATCGAAAAATTACAGCTCTTTATATATAATCAAATCAAAAATGACTTAACAAAATAAATCTATATAATGTATAGAGAGCATATATGGGTTGTGTCACCGAAAGAAATAATCAAAATCGCAAATCGCTGGCCAAAAATCTAGATCACATACCTACTCTATCACAATATCATTATATTATAAGTTAATTATGCACACTTGCGTGCAAGAAATTAAAAAGAACAACTATGCATATCTGATACATATAATATGTAATAAATTTATGAATGGTCAATAAATGTGTTAACGAGCCAATGAAGGCAGATAAGACGATGTAAGTGTATCAAGTTCAAATCCATTTTAACGATCATTTTGGTTAATTACATAACGAAAAATGAAATAGTTTAATATTTTTTGGCATAGAGACATCTATATTATTAGTTTTAATTACCCATCCAAGAAATTTGTGATTATTTTCGGGAATAGACTGAAATTATCTCTGAATATATTAACAGGTTGAATGCCATGGTGAGATCGCACTAACCGCTCTGAGAAATCAATTGCATCTTTTGAGTTATATACCGGGTGATTCATTTAACCTGGAATATTGTATATATCGAAAAATATGGATCGGACAGAAAATTTACCGAATCGAAACTTTAATATCTCCGAGGGGGGCATCCACTAGTACTAAATTACGTCCACCCCCACACCCCTTGTGGGTGGAGTTGAAATCTTAAATAGGAACACCTATTTTTTATCACAGTATTAGAGATTACGTCGAAAAGTACGTATGATTTGTCCGAAAAAAAAATGTTGATTCGAGACAGATGGCGCTGTAATCGCAAGAAATGGAACAGAAATCAATAGAATCAAGAAACAGTGAAACACATATTTAGTATTTTTTGGCGGGCTATTCAACGCTGTTACGGTTGTCGAAATGACCATCTACCCTCCCAATCAATCATGGCTTCAGCAATCGATATTTTCTTTCCAGGTCTAAAAACTTTTTTAATATTCTGCAGTATTTTTTCTAAAATAGGTCGAAGTTTAAACAACTTGTCATTCTCGTCGAGAAATCTAAGGTTTTTTAGAATTATTTGAAACATATTTTTAGTCTTAGTTTGTCCAAATATGGGATGGAAGTACAAAGGATGACGACTCCACTGTTTGATTAAAAGAAGAAATTTAACGGTGCCAGAAAAACAACACAAACCAATAAATTTTCGCATTTCATTAATCGAAATATCTGCCACTTTTTGTCTCTATTTGATTGGAAGCAAGTATTGTATTTGCTCTTTTATTGGTTTCCTTTGTAATTTTGTCGAAAATTTGTCGAAAGTAATCTATTGGATCTGGATTAGGCGGAAGGTTACTAACATTGATTTCCTTTACGGCAGTAAATGGAAACACCGTTAGCTCTGCTTCTATATCCATTCATTCTACGCTATTGGGATCTGCTGCTGTTCCGCCAGCCTGGCTTGAATCAATAGGTGAAACGGTAACTGGAATATTTTCAATTGTGTCATTATATTTTAAATCGTCTAGGGACTCAGAGCTGGGACTACTTGTTTCCTTATCAGGGTCAATCGTACGATCATTTAAATCGGCATCGCTTGAAAGATAGAAGTCATTTACCTCTAAGTCGTTCAAACACGCTTCTAATTCAGCCTGGATCAGCGGTTTCTTCATATAAAAAATTTTTCCACCCATTCTTTTAGTTTTACATTCACTCACATTTATTCTCCTTCCCTCCCTTCCACTATCTGTTAAGTATCTCTATGTTTCTCTCCCCGTCCTTAACTCATTTATAATCCTCCTGTCTTCTTCTTTTGCAGCGCAGTACCACCTTCCCTACTCTTTCGTCACTTTTTCACTTATACATAAACTTCCCATTCCGCCTCTCACTTCATTACTTTTGTCAATGTTTCCCTAAACTCTCATTTTTATCATATACTACCCCCTCTTTGGTCCGTTTTTTCCTAGAATCTAGTTACTAGACTCTTGACCCTACTATTAGGGGATTTAAATGTGATTTCTCAGTAACTGAGTGGATATTTAAATATGGCATCATTGAGCTAACTATTAATCTTTGTAATAGTGTTTGTCTTTGCGTTAGTCTTTGATGTGTGATTTGTCTAAAGCATTCAGCTGTTTATCACATAAAATACTTGGAGAGAAACTTGAAAAGTATGGTTGTGATAAAAATTTCCTGGTATTGATAAAGTGATCCAGTTTTCCATGTTTGTAAGCTCGTATTAAGCTAATTGCAAGCAAGTCGTAAAATTGTTTAGAGATATATCTGGTCTTGAAACGTGTTTTGCAAGGATTCATTCTTGGATCCCTTTTGTTCATAATATACATAATTGGACTTTGGGAGATACCTAAATACATTTCACATGGAATGGGGGAAGGGGGAGAATATTTTGCTCATAGTACTACTGTATTCAGAAATTGCACTCATTTATAAATAAGAATTTTTATTTTTGGATAGGAATGCATTTCTATCGTTATGCGATTTCAGTTCTCTGAATTCTGAGGACCCAGAATTGCTGCGGAGGGGGCATATGTAACGATAGAAATGGCTATGTAATTAAAATAGTGAAGACTTGATGAGGCTAAGGAATTTAGATGAGGCTAAGTAATTTAGATGAGGCTAAGGTGTCTCAGGTATTGTTTAAAAATGGTTTTTGTAAAAGAATCAATCCTTAAATTTAGACAAAACGTAAGACATGGTGGTTAGCATGAGAGAGTTAAGTAAGGCACATGTGTCAGACGAAATAATTTTTTTAGGTATATATCTTGACCCGCACATGACTTAGGATCATCATGTTAAATACTTAGCAAATAAACTAGCTAGATACATATTTTTACATAGAATGTATTGTTCTAAAAATACTGTCAACACAGATTTAATGATAATAGGCTACTTTGGGTGTTTCCCAATTTAGGCATTCATCACAGGGCTTTGATCATTTTACATTACAAAGGAGAGTTTTGCAACCTTGTGGGAGCGATAATACCTTGTGGGAGCATTGACTCTGCAAAGTGAGATGCATGGCCATAATACACATAATAAAAACCACTTGGAAATTCCATTTTACAGGCCAAAAAAAAAACTCCAACAGCATCTGATATTGGCCATACAAAGTTTTTAAAGTACTCCCTCTGCAGGACTGATAGATTTATCACTTGCATCGTGTTTGGTAGTGATAACAAGTCATTACTAAACAAATGTATATTAATTGTTAAAAATTGCTACCATTTGTTATGTACTCACATTTTTGCTTTAATAAATTTCTTCTGATGTACGAATAAGTTGAGACTTAATTTTACATATTAAAGGTAATTGATTCTATCAATAGACATTATAATGTACCTGCTGACACAGTAAAATTTATGTCCAATAGGTTTTACGTATTAGCATACTAATTTAACAAATTAATGTTGAAATAATATTCATTAACTAAGTTACACGATACGCCTTAAACTATATAACTAATACTTGACTTGACATAAGAAATAATTAATTAGATTTTATAAATATAACTACAAACTATTACATTGTTCTTCAATCTAGTACTTACTGTTTAAGTAATTTATTAGTTATCTAGATCACTCAATCATTTAGTTAAAGCAAAAATAATTTTATCTAGTATCGATGGTAGTGTTACATAATTAAAACAAATAAGAATTGATCTATTCAATAAATTATCTAATTCAAGAGATAAATGCAATTTTTATACACTTCACTCACTTTCTTTTATTGCCTACTTTCAATGCACTTGATCAGTTTATACAATTACTGCCCGTGTACAGCAATACCATATTACTAAAGATGGTTTCATTCTAATTTAATTTAGAAATTATGGAATTGAAATTGCAAGCAAATAGAAAATTATTTTCGTAAAATTTAGAAAATAGATTATATTGTTTTGGGCTTATGGTTATGTCAGAGGACCCGAAAAAATAATACGCCTGCTTCAATTTTAATCCGATTATATGGGTCGAACAAGCGTTGAACGTTGATTTTCTGATTTTCTGTCGACATAAATGTAGTAGACCAACGAAATAATCTATTCCTAAGAAATATTTTTTTTCTAGTAAAGTTAATGCAACTTTTGATGAAAGAACATATTGGAAACAATGAAAACATTAAAATTACGACTTTTTTAATTTTCAAAGTTGTTGCTGAGATCAGTCCTTTTATATGGTTAAAGTCTAGACTACATAACCTCTATTATTAAAAGATTCTTTAAATAATTTTCGAAGTAACCCCTAATCGGAATCGTAGACAAAACGATTATACTTTAAAGGCACCTGTGGCGTAAAGGAAAGATACCCTCAATCAGTTATTTCTCGAGAATAAAATTTATGTCGACAAACAGTACAGGATATTTTAAATGAGTTAAGATGTTAAATAAGAGCATGGTTAATTGAAAACAATTTAAAAATTGGAGGCCATGGCCACATTGTGGAGATTGATGAAAGCGCGTTTGTGAAACGTAAATAAAATCGTGGCAGACTAAGAAGAACGCGTTGGGTTGTTGGTGGCATCGATCGGCTTACCAAACAAACTATTTTAACAGTTGTACCTAAACGCGATGCTCAGACTCTCGAACGAGTTATTCTTGAAAATGTGGAACCTGGCACAAGAATTATTACAGATTGTTGGCGAGGATACAATGGTTTGCAACAG
>WYDF02319736.1:0-14498 GCA_009867245.2 Adranes taylori
ACTATCTTTGTTAGGTGCTCCATAATAAATTAACGTAAATAATATATATCGGGTTTAGTCCATGCATTATACTTATAGTCGTTTTACGACGGGTTATCATCTAGTGTTATATAAAAGAGCACTTTTGGCTATCACCGAAGTAAAACAAACTTCTTGGATAGTGCTTAATGATACTGATGCGATATGTTCTTACTTTCAACAAATTTTAATGTTAACAATGATGTTTTTGAAGATTACGAAGTCCTGACGATGACCTTGAACCTGTAAGGTCGAAGAGTCGACAGAAGGAATCAAATTTCAATCAGCCATAGTTGTCATTGTTTATCCATTCTATTAGTTTCAGATGATGTAGGGATATTTATTTGGCATAGTATGTCGTTTACATTCCAGCACTTTTAACGTCACGTCCTATATGAAAGAACGTCAGTCAATTTTTATTTACGTCCGATGCACTCAAATATAGGGCCATGTTAAAATATGGTCACGTTATTAAAATATGGTCACGTGATAGGGGAGTCTTTTGTATAGGATAGACGTAGCGACCCTCTATTACCTACTTAGGCTACTCAAGATCGTTTTATGCTTATAAAAAATGCGTTTAACTTTAATATGTACTTAATTTGATTAATAAAATTATAGTTTTATGTTTGAGTCAGATAATGCAGTTATACCAGTCTACCAATAACTTTTAAAATTTACCATTGATAAGATTACAAAAACTTTCCTGATTTAATTGTACTAGGTTAACATAAGTTTAACTAGCTCTGCGCATCCTTAACAACGACGAATTGCCTATCCTAGGCGAGGTTGTTTGAATTAAAGAGTTGACTCAACTTAACAAAATATATTGATAATGTTTTGGATAAATGCTTACTTGCCGTCAGATAAAATGGAATTAAATGGAATTAAAAAATCGACGAATGGAACGAATGAACGAATTGAATTAAAAATTCGTTCATTCAAATAAAAAACGTCATACAGAATTAATAAAATAAAATGTTACTCCTGCTTCAATACTACATACATATAACTTACTCAAAATGGCGTTTGTAAATTGACAACTAATTCCCAAATCAATATAAAAATTTTTACTTAAAAGTTCGGTGATTCCTCTCCTCACACGTTATTTTAAAATTAATTTTATAGTCACGCGTAGTGACCTTATTTATTCATTTAGATTTATTCTATTCCGATAACTCTCGAATCATACAGTTCTATACTGAAATTTTCATGTAAGTAAGATGATTTAAATGTTTTTAAACTATACTTCATTTCCTTATTAGAAGTTTCAATTAAACTTTACGTGTTAACTAACATTTGCCCTTATTCTAACTTGTGTACCTAGCACACAACATGCTTAGATAATAATCATAACTCAAACTTTCTATTTTCAAACTAAATCGGACGAGGACAAATTGTCTCGTTACACTCGCTACCACACCGGGAAAATTCGGCCTCGAATTTTAAAAACATCCGAGATTATAAGGAGCAAAATCTGTTAACCTAATTTTCAACAAATAATTTTATCTATGAAAGTATTGTATGTTCCCCTTCTAGTCTACCTAGCGTATAAGATTATTTGTTCGTTCATAAAAAACTATGTAATCTTCATATAAGATAATTTATTCTTCTATCGACAACTACTTAATTTTCGTATAAAGTTAACTAATTCATTCACCATAAGTCTAATTATTTATTCAACATGTCCTACTACTTCTTTTTTCAGCATAAGGCAAGGTATTTGTTTTTTTATAACAAATCTTTACACGGTGCGTTTCTAAAAAACTTAGTAATCTATTCATAAGGTAACTGTGCGTTTCTAGAAAATTTACTACAGCATTCATGTAATTGACTGTTTGCCAATTTAGTATAACTTAATCAATCAACTAATAAAGAAATAATAGAAAATCCGTGTCACACGACATAGATTGTGACATAGATGGTGCAACGTGACATAGATTGACGTGGAAACATATTGTCGGTAGACATATTTACATTTTTATATCTAGGTAAACACAATGGTGACAACCGTTATTTTTTGCTCACTATGGCCGACTTCTCCACCATTCCTACACCTTTTTTGTTAGGTTATGCATGAAATGGTGGATACTTCGGGCCTTACTGAGCAATGTACGGGTTGGCAAAAAATGGGCATGCTATCCTAGCGGCGCATTCACCATTCCTCTCGCTATATATAATCGCGAATGTATTAAAATATTAGCAAATGCCTTGGACCTTATTGAGCAACATACGGGTCGGCAACAAATGACCATACTGATGGCGTCTGCAGAATAGATATTGCGCAATACAAGATGGCCCCCGATTCAAATGTAAACGAAAAATCACTGATCAATTAGTTTGAGAATCTAGTTGTTCTAGACCACTTTCTCCTCACTAGAACCCCGGCGCATTCACCATCTCAATTACATTTAATGGGTAAAATAGTGGCGAAGGGTTCGTGATCGATCTTCGATTTGAAGCTAGAGGTGGGTATACACTTTCAGTGAAAATAAGTATATTCTACATACAGTGGTGGCAAAATTCTCGGGAAGAGCATCAAGGCAACAATTATGAGTTTTCTTCGCTGATAAAAAACTTTCCATAAGAAATAAAGTTGCTACCCATGCGTAAAGGCTAGCAATTTTGTTCTACGATAACACTAATAATATTCATTTAACCTCCATTAAATATTTTTTAACTGGAATGACTGAAATATTTTTTGACGGGACTTTTAGTTGGATTGACTCCCTCTCTTAAATTTTGAATAGTTAAAATTTGCTTTAGAATTTTTTGAAACCAGCGGCGTAGAGACTACGAAAGTTGCTATTTTTTGGAGAGCTTTAAATACCGTTCCGCCCCCCACCTCAACACAAACGTAAATTAGGAATTAAGTTGAGTCATCAAAGTACTGATCATTTTTGTCTTTTAAAATCATACTATGAAAATCATCTTCTTAATTTTTGAGATTTTCCTTCTTTTTCTGATTTGTCTGATTGGTGAATAGTCCGGGAAATCTAGAGTGCTTTTAGTTTTGGAGGTTGTATTGTTGCAAAGCTAAAACTTAATGGATTGACGAAGAGCACCACTCGGGCGTGGAGCATGCGACTTAATTTGACTTAATACGGAGAACCTCACCTAATACGGACATGATTCCGATGCAAGATTGATAGCTCTTTCTAGGTTTCATGTATGGTGAGGCATAGCCGTTCTTAGTTCGTGGAGCGATTTGTCTGGTTAATTCCGATAATGAGCGAGGTTCTATGAGGTTTGTTGCCATACGCTGTTGCTTGTACTCCTAATGTTACGGCACGGTCCATACTGTCGATAAAAAAGTTTTCTTCTTAGAGGAACAAGCTACATGTAGTAGCACGAGACAGATAGAGAGAAAGAGAAAGTGATAGAGAGAGAAGGAGTCAATAAGTGTCCTAGACCGAAATGGCTGGGTAATCCTAGCAATCACATTCGTGTTGGAGATTGGATCTGTAAAATACTTCCCATGGACGAGGAATTCCCAGAAAGCGTGGTTGATCAATCTACGCTAATTGAGTCCCTGTCCTTTATACACCTATATTGATTTGCAAACAAAAACTAGTAATAAATGTCAAAACAGGACAAAAATATAATTTAGAAGCATCGAAAATTATACGATCATCAAAAATTCTCTTGCGTAGTGAAATTAATAAAATAGTCCTTGTATTATATGAGTGTTGTTGTTTTTATTCCTATTGACAATGATAGTGTTACTCAATTTTTATCAATTTCCTTATTTTACCATAAAAATATTGAAGTTGTTTTTTCCGACGTTGCGAGAGAGTGAAATATATTTATGTATATATAAATTGTGTTTGACTAATTTACTTTCATTTTCACTCAGAAGCTATTTATATAGTATACACAATATGTTCTATAAAGAATTCAAATAAATTTAATTGAACAAGGGAACAAGGAAAGTTTTACCATAAAATGCAGTTAGTGTGAAACTCGCTGCCCAAAATAATTTTTTTGTGCCCTCTGACAAAACGTGTAGTAAAATTACGCCATATACGGATTGTATGGAGATAGGAAGTAATGAATGAATTAGAGCGAGAGAAAAGGTGTCTGTACCATTCTCGTATTATTTTCGGCGATGATTACTTCTATAACCAATGAGGACCACATTCCTTTACTACCACACACCTAGTCCCGCACGGTACGCTGTCACTCACTACCGTCGATTGTACTTGCTTTATAGGCAATTAGGACTGCATTCTTTTACTATCACACATACACATGTACGGTGGTTGTACGGTGGTTGCTACATATAATTCGTATATATTAGCGTCATCGCTTTGTTTTCGTCCGTCGGAAGGTTTTTTTCTTTCGACTACCGACGCATACATTTCTACACTGAAATTGTCATGTAAGTAAAATGTTTTTAAATGTTTCTAAATTATACTTTCTTCATAATTAGAAGTTTCAATGAAACCTTACGTGTTAACATACCACATGCTTAGATAATCATAATCTTTCACCACATCTATTCATCTTGAATTATTTACGTACGCTCTAAGTATCAAACGGTGCAACATGATATCATCAAACTAAATTGGAACGTGGATAAATTGTCTCTTTACACTCGCCACCGCCCCGGGAAAATTCGACTTTAAAATATTTACATAGTACATACAATCTATTCTATAAAGAATTTAGATAAATTTTATTGAACAAGGGAATAAGGTAACTTATCCCATAAAAAGCAGTTAGTGTGAAACTCGCGACATTGGTGTCAAACTCACAGGCCAAAATGAATATTTTTGCGCCACCCATCAAAATGTACAAAATAATAACGACAATGTGTGTATTGAAATACCGCCATACTTTACTTTGTAATTAGAAGTTTCAATAAAACTCTACGTGTTAACATACCACATGCTTAGAGAATCATAACCTTTCACAACATCTATTTATCCTGAATTATTTATATAATTTCGAACTATCAAACACAGAAACATTAAATCATCAAACGAAATTGGGACGAGGAAAATTGCCTCGTTACACTCGCCACCGCCCCGAGTAAATTCGGCTTCGAAATATTTAGATAGTATATACAATCGTTCTATAAAGAATGCTGATACATTTAATTGAACAAGGGAATAAGAAAACTTTTTCCCATAAAAAGCAGTTAGTGTGAAACTTGCGTTAATGGTGTCAAACTCACATGCCAAAATGAAAACTTTTGCGCCAAAAGTTTGTTCATTTATTACAAAAAAAAGTTATACTTTGTATGACTTGGCAATAAACGCAATCCTCCAGCTTTTTATTAAAAATGATTTTGTACATATATTTGATCCCATAAAGCTTTAAAACAGTTCTTTAACGCTTTTTTGAAATTTATGTGTCAAGACGAAGTTGTCATTATATTAAACAAGTAATTTGATCAAATAAAAATACTTATTTTCATTTATTTCCAAAAATGCTTATTCTTTTATTTACCTTCTGTTGTTGAAATTACGAAAAATAGTTACATTTTTACGAGATTTGGTACCTTCATGTTTACCTAGATATCAAAATATAAACATATCTGTCCACATTTTGTTTCTACGTCACATTGCGTCACGCATAATGGTATAACATGGCCTTACACTTGAACGTATGGGACGTAAATAACGAATGACTAACATTCCTTCTTATAAAACGCGACATCAAAACTTTTGAGGTGTAAACTCCTATAAAGATTTAAAAATGAAGATATCAACTTGTTTTCAGATGCAACATTGCTGCAAGATTTATCTTTCATGATTGATATAACAAAACCTTTATACGATGGATTTAAATTTAGTTGTTTGGGAAAAAAACAGTTGGAAAATGAATTAGAAAATGAGCAGTTGTTTACACTTGCCAAATTCATTCATCTCTTGTCAGATCCAAAATTAATTATGCTCACCTTAGGTCAATTTTCAAAGTAATCACTGCGTTCAGTATTTTTCCCGAAATAGGAAAGATAATAACAGAACAAAGATGACAAGTGTCAGTAAGGAATCATTAAATTTTACTTACACTTTTTTATTTCTGTACTTTTCGTAATATTTTGATATTGAGTATGATATTGAATATCGAATATACTTAAAAATAATACACTGTACATATATACACAACATAAAACCGCGCCCAATTAAAGGGTCGATGGAAGTTTAAAATATTGGCATTGAATTAGTTTATACATTCACAAAACAATTAATCATTACGCCTTGAAAACACAAGTAATGTTTATATATTTGACACAAAATACATGATCAATATATTAATTATAGAAAACTAATAACTTAATGTTAAACAAAAATATTATAGTATAATTGCCGGCATGCACTTTTTTCTTTCCATATGGTTTTCTCGACACTTGGCTTTCTTATTATTATGAAAATTATTATTTTTATTTGCAACTAAACTATTCCTATTGTAATTGTTTCTGTAACGATAATAACTACTGCACGCATTATTTTTAAAGAAATAAGTTTTCTCGTGTGTTAACTCATTCTCAACCGCCTCATTTTCATCTAGCCTCTGCTTGTACCGCTTCTCTGATAGACTTACAATTACATGCGCGTACAAACAATTTCAAATCCTTACTATTTAATCCCGAGATAAATGAATTTTAACTGTATACAATGATTTTTGAATTTCTCCATTATCTGACTGAGATATAGTGAGTTTACTTAACTGTGCTTAAATAGTGCTACATGTTCAGATTGTGACTACAAATGTGCACAGAGATCTCAATTGAAAGTGCACATGCCGGTGAAAGACAGTTCCAGTGTTCCGATTGTGGTTATATGCCGGTCAAAAACAGTTTCAGTGTTCCGATTGTGGTTACAAGTGTGGATTACAGTTCTAAAAGAGTCCCAAGGAGCTATTCTGAACATTTTTCATAATGTATAAAACTCTACAGGATGTTATTCAGAAGGTAGAAAAAATATTCAAATAAAAGCATATTTCTAAACTAAATCCTCCGTTTCAAAATTGTAAATCGGTTGATCATTAAAGGACCTTTCGATAAATAAACTTACAAATAAAAAAACTGTTGTCGAGCCGTTTTTGAGAAAAGGCCTCCCAAAGTTTGCAAAACTATAAACATAAAGCCTTCAATTTGCAAAAAAATGTTTCAATCTTGAGTTTGGAATCCGTGAGCAACTTCAAAATGGCGGATTTGCGCCCTAATGCACAAATATTGAAAAATATTGTCTTCTTTCACAAAGAAACTTTTCTTTCACATTTTGATAATATATAAATATATTACTTCACATTTGATGAGCACTGCTTTAATTCAAACTTTATATACCCATGTACATACTTTAGCATGTATTGGAAATTACATATTCACAAGATCTACGTTACAAGTGGCATGTTATCTAGGTTTCTGTTTCAATTTACGATTACTTTCACGTAAGATGTTAAATTGCTAACTCTTAAGTTCGCCATTTTTTTATTTATTTAAATTTTATTCTGCTTTCAATAATATAACAATTTATTGATTTAGGTTCTTAATAATATTTTTCTCGGCAAATATATTTTAGTTAATTTAGTTTAGGTTAGTTTTTTGTGCTTAACTAGTTCATTGTAGAGAAGAGTCCCTAATAATCCGACACCACGCTTAAGAAAACTTAAGAAATTTCTCAATAAAATATAAACATCAGTGTAGTTTGAATGGTCTGAATAGTTATTACATAATAAAGAGATATAATACTCACATTGCATTTCTTGTATCTGGAATATCTCTATTACTCGCCAAAGCATCGCTGGCCTGTTGATTAAATTTATTTCTAGAATACGGATCCTCCCCACGTCTCAGTCCACCTCTGGCTACGTAGCCCGCTTCATCAAAATATGCATTCCATGCGCCGGATATTATTCCTCCCCCATCTGCTTCTTCCATTCCTTCAACAGCCTGTGCAAGTGGTACTACTTCATTCAACATCATCATACTATTATGATCGGTCGAGGCAGCAGCACCAGCAGCAGCACCAGCAACAGCACTTGAGCCACCACTATTAGTCGGCATCTCTTGAACACTTCGCAGTGCTAGTGGCGCAAAACCACGTTTCTCTTCAATGGCTCTAGGTATGTTGATACCTATTAGTGCTGATTCATCGCCGATTATCATTTCGTTTACACGGAGCGATCGTTGTGTGTCTTTCAGACGTAATGCACGATTTTCCATCTGGAAAACAAATAATTTTTATATCATTTTTTATTCGAATTGTTATATAACCTATTAAATTAATGCAGTAGTTAATAACATCTTGGTCCATTTGGTCGCAATATAGAGCGTTTTTATTGTCTATACTTATAAGACTAAATGGTGCTTTCAGTTTAGTAAGAAAAGAAAATAGAGATGAGTTGGAAGTGTTTTTACTTCGTTACTACCACGTGTAATATAATTGTTAAGATTGTGACTATTGTTTCAATCCTTTCGGGACACGTTCAGACATACTGTATGCCTGAAGATGGCCCGACACTATAGTCACAATCTTAACAATTGCTATACGTGGGAGGAACGAAGTAAAAACACTTTTAATTGATCTCAATAGAAAAAAACTTCTTGTATCTGTTTGGTAGTTTCCATATGATTCAATTAATCTTATTAATCAAAAAGAAACTTATTGTACAAAGCAAAATTAAAAACATTAACACACAAAATGTAATTAAAAAAGTCTATCAGCATTTCATTTACCTATTCATGATTTCTCGCATGTAGGTCTCTTTCAATTTTTTAAAAATACCTCTATATAACTTTTAGATACTTTCCATACAAATAATATATTAATCTCACTCGAGATTAAAATAATTTATAATCTCGGAAGGATGGAAGAAATGGGGGAAATGTTAGAGCGACTGTATAGGTACATGGATAGAAGAGGGTTAGAAATGAATGTAGAAAAGACAAAAGTGATGGTATGGAAGAATAGAGGACGTGAAAGTAAGAAAAATAGTTTTGAATAAATGGAATCAAATTAGAAAGAGAGTTAGAGTTCATGTTGGCACAAAATGAAACATGTAAAGAATATGTTACAATAGTGGCGAAGAAAACGAGGATGGCTATGAAAAGAATGAGTTGTGCATGGGAAGGAAAGTTTGGGGAATTAGATCAAATGAGGACAAATATTCTGGATGTATGCGTTAGGAATATAATGATGTATGGGGTTGAAGTGTGGTCTGTATGTGAAAGAGAGGACGTGGAAATAGTAGAAGTGGGATGTCTGAAGAGAATAATAGAAGTTGAAAGATCGACACCGAATGAGATAGTAATGCAAGAGTTCGATAGGTATAAATGCTAGGTGGCTGAGTTAAAAAAAATGCTAATATTTGAGAGGAAAGTGATCACGGAGGAAAGTGACAGATTAGTAAAGAGTGTATATTTGACAGGAATGAATGAGCCGGTAAATGGTATATGTAGGAATGATTGGATTATGAGGAGAAAAAAACATATGAAAGGATAGGGTGGTCCTTGTATAGATGAGAGAATATGAAAAGGAATGGAAGAGAAATAATAAGTGAAGCAGAAGAGACAATGAAAGATGTAGAAAAGCAAGAGAGGAAGAAGAAAGATTGCGGAAAAGCAGGTATTATAATAGATATAAATGGATAAGAGTGGAAGGAGTATTTAAGCGCTAGAGGCAGAATAGAGGAGAAGAGAGTGATAGCGAGGATTAGATGTAGAAGCAAACAGAGTGGGAATGGATGGATGGGAGCAAGAGAATGTATAGGGTTTGTTATGAAAAAGAGGACAAATGGGAGCATTGTAAAATGGGAGTGAAAAAATGTAAAGGAATATAATGGAATGACCAAGAGAGGGGAGAAGCTGAGAATTGGAGTTACATGAAGACAAAGGGGTTGGAGTGGAATGGATGAAAGAAGAGGATGAAGGAAAAATAAAAACAATTATTTCCACCTACCCATTTTAACTTGTATTTCTGATAGTAGTTTGGTTTGTTGTGTTTGTGGTTTTGTTTCTAATTGTCTACGATAAAAATAGTTTGATTTTGTTATATATAATTTAATTTTATATTTTGGGGTATAATAAAAGTGTAGGGGCAGAATTTATGCCAGTAAAGGTTTACGTACTATATTAATTTCACGAATAAAAAATATTTATTATATGGAAACATCAAATTAAAATTATTAAAGACATAACATGTTACAGCAATTATTTCTATAAAATTAATATTATTTTATTTTATTGCTTTTAAAGAAACTTCATCTCTTGGATACTTCTTTTTCTATATCACAAATCCTGGTTTACGCGGAAGGGGACGCCATTGAGTTTATTTATATAAATAAGATAATGAAATTGTTATATTTACTACATAAATAAAATATTTCTTCTAATGCAATTGAATGCATTTGAATTATCTGCTAATGCGAATTGGATTTCAAGGTTGCCTAAAGATAACAGTTTATCAATATTGACGCAAAAGAAGATGCTTGTAAATAAAATATAAAAATTAAAACACGATTTTCCTAATTGTACCTTGGGATGAAAATTCCTTCTTGTGGAAATATGGGTATAATCAAAATATTTATTGTTGAAAGAACAAACAAGAAAACTAAACAGTTCTGCTCTAAATAAAAACAAATGCATATGTTATATGTTAACTCATTA
The DNA here is from genome assembly GCA_009867245.2 of Adranes taylori. Taxonomy (NCBI): domain Eukaryota; kingdom Metazoa; phylum Arthropoda; class Insecta; order Coleoptera; family Staphylinidae; genus Adranes; species Adranes taylori. Next base: position 10,637 of record WYDF02319736.1, read on the forward strand.
TTACGATTATAAAAACATTTTTAATCATTACATTTCTGCTAAATTAAATAAAAAATGCAATGCTATTGAACAAATTATATTTTATGTATTCAAATTTTATAATATCGGTACAAGGTTAATTTTTCTTTTCTATTTTTTTTTTTTGTAATATTATTTATGAATGTTAATGCATTTATTAGTTTCCTATGACGGATTCAGAACAATTTGTTAATACTTTTCAATAAAACATTCTAAATATCATAAGTACATAATATTATTTTGGTTATATGCAAACTGTAAAAAGACTACATAGAACTACATGAGAATTGACTCTTAAATAAAAAAATTCTAATTCTAGTTTAATACTATCTGAAAACAATAAAAAATTATTTTCGTAAACTTGAAAAGAATTACATGCTGGAGATCTCTAAATGTTTAGAATGCGATTCTACATGTAAACATAAAACGCATTTAAATAGCCAGAAGCTTATTCATACTGACGAAAAACCATACAAATGTTTAGAATGCGATTCTAGTTTTAGACTTTCTGGCAAAAAAAACATACATATGTTTAGAATGCGAGTCTACTTTCGTACAAAATGTTATTTAAATACACACTAGCTTATTCATACTTTAATTCGTGCAATCTTATCGCAATCTGAACACGGTCCATTTTCAGGTAACTGGGAAATTCCCAGTAGCTCAGCGAACCTGTCTAGCCCCGTATTTCAGCAATGAAAAGATAATATTAAGGCAAATGAAATTCAAACATTGTCCTTTATCAAAGTTCAGGAGAATATCCATCCAAGATAGTCTATTCAAATTTAAAAACAAAGATTTGGCCAGTTGTATTTAATGTGTTCTTATATTACAATAAAGATCTCTAATTAATAAAATTTTGCAATAGATACATATTTATTTATAAACGTACGTTCTAATTTCATTAAAGGATGTTTATTGTATAAATAATGTAATGATACAAGTGGATTTTAAGCAAATTTGCAATAAAACATTAAGTAATCCCATTCATTAGTCAAATATAGCTTAAAACACATCGTAAGTATGTACATTCTAAAATATTTTGTATTGTTTATTTATATATAATATTTATCGTAACATTTATGACCTTTTAGTCACTGCAAAATAGGTAAAAAGTGAAAGATAGATGATGCATCTACATATACAGGGCATTTAATCGAACTGACATATTTAAAATATGTTTATAAAATATTCATTGTAAATTTTTTTAACAATTGTCTCATATGACTCCAAGGACTATTAAGAGTCAATCATTGAATGATTTACAAGATTTTAACGATACGCAGTTAAAGACCTTTCCATTGTTTTGCAAAAAAAAAATCATACATAAAACCTTAGACATTTTTCTGGTTTTTCTTTAATGACAAAAGTTGAATGTGTAAAAAGGTTCCCCATTCCTTTGATTTTGCCATTAATTGTTATAATAAAGATCCCAATAGTATCGTAAAAAATGTGTGGATTTTGTAGTAATGCGCCTCTTTCTTGTTAAATAATCTACAATCTATTTCACTGGACTCTGCCAAAACCATACAAATGTTTAGAATGCGATTCTACATGTAAACATAAATCTCTTGTAAATAGCCCAAGGCGTATTCATGCTGACAAAAAGCCATACAAATGTTTAAAATGTGAATCTGCTTTCAAAGATAAATGTAATTTAAATACACATATTTACACTAGCATAAAACCATACAAATGTCTAGAATGCGATTCTAGTTTTAGATACAAATCACAAGTAAACAGCCATAAACTTGTTCATATTGACAAAAAAACCGTACAAATGTATAGAATGCAAGTCAACTTTCATACCAAAATGTGTGGTGTATGAGGAGAGAGGGTGTTCTGTCGCGTTTCTTTTGAAGTCTGGTGGTGCTTAAGTAAGCAAAAAACCAGTTCTGGTGGTCGATTATCTCACCCCTGCCGCACTTATCATCGCCCCAAGTCGTTTTGTGCAATAAGATGATACTTTTAACCCGAACATCGTAATAATATATGTCAGGTCTAGTACCGACTATAAAGTAAACAAAGTATTAAAAATGCAAAATAAAACAAAGTCTATTTAACTGGACACTGACAAAACCATACAAATGTTTAGAATGCAATTCTAGTTTTAGACAGAAATTGCAATTAAATAGCCACAAGTTGATTCATACTGACGAAAAATGATACAAATGTTTAGAATGCGATTCTACATTTATACATAAATACCGTTTAAATAGCCACAAGCGTATTCATACTAATGAAGAGCCATACAAATGTTTAAAATACAAGTCTGCTTTCAAACATATATTTAATTTAATACACACAAGCTTATTCATACTAGCATAAAACCAAACAAATGTCTAGAATGTGATTCTAATTTCAGATATAAATCGCAAGTAAACAGAAACAAACTTGTTCATACTGACAAAAGAACCGTATATGTATAGAATACGAGTCAATATTCATATAATAATGTGCGGTGTATGAGGAGAGAGGGTGTTCTGTCACATTTCTTTTGAATTCTTGTGGTGCTTAAGTATACAAAAAACTAGTTCTGGTGATTGATTATCTCATCCCTGCCGCACATATCATCGCCCCAAGTTGTTCTGTGCGACAAGATGAAACTTTTAAGCCGAACATCATAATAATATATGGCCGATCTAGAACCGACCATAAAGTAAACATCATAAACAAAGTATTAAACATGCAAAGTAAAACAAAGTGTATGAAACTGGACTCTGCCAAAACCATACAAATGTTTAGAATGCGATTCTAGTTTTAGACGGATATTGCAATTAAATAGCGACAAGTTGATTCATACTGCGAAAAATTATACAAATGTTTAGAGTGCGATTCTATATTTAAACATAAATTCCATTTAAATAGCCAGACTGACGAAAAACCATACAAATGTTTAAAATGCAAGACCTCTTTCAAACATAAATGTAACTTAAATACACACAAGCTTATTCCGCGGCCTGCGACCGCTGTTGACTCACAATTTCCCCGTATTTGCCTACGGTGCGGACAGCTGCTCTGTCCGGTTTGGCATGGCCTAAGACCCTTTTGACTCTCTTTTCAGCTAATTTCTAAAAGAGTAGTCTATAGAGTAATTTCTAAAAGAGGTACTTATGAATTGGTCCGCTGTTATGTGATCTGCTGCCATTTTTGACTTAATTTTTCCCCACTACCGCTTTTGAGTCACTTTTATTTCGTGTCCGCTTTGCGTATAATTGAGGTCCCTCGGTCTTAAGATAAGAGACGAAAAATTTCAAACTGACGAAAAATTATGCAAATATTTAGAACGCGATTCTACATTTAAACATAAATCCTGTTCAAATAGCCACAAGTGTATTCATACTGACGAAAATCCATACAAATGTTTAAAATGCAAGTCTGCTTTCAAACATAAATGTAATTTAAATACACACAAGCTTATTCATACTGGCAAAAAAGCATGCACATGTTTAGAATGCGAGTCTACTTTCATCCAACAATGTTATTTAAATACATGCAAGCCTATTCATACTGGCAAAAACCATACAAATGTTTAGAATGCGATTCTATATTTAAAAGATTCTACATAAATCCTGTTTAAATAGTCACAAGTGTATTCATACTGATGAAAAGCCATACAAATGTTTAAAATGCAAGTCTGCTTTCAAACATAAATGTAATTTAAATACATTTGTATAAAAGTATACAAATGTCCAGAATGCGATTCTACATTTAAACATCAATCCCGTTTAAACAGCTACAATCTTGTGCATACTGTCAAAAAACCGTACAACTGTTTAGAATGCGCATCTACCTTCATACAAAAATGTGTGGTGTATGAAGAGAGAGGGTATTCTGTCAAGTT
>WYDF02319746.1:1506-14497 GCA_009867245.2 Adranes taylori
TCGCCTGATTGCAAGTCTCTCTACATTTTTCACTTGCGCCCAAAACTTGCAACGCACACTTTGTCATTTCTTCTACACCCCTTCCCTGTGAATGATGTTATATTCCATGTGCCAAAAACAGTTGTCTCTTTCTCGCCTGGTCTGTTCCGATTTATCCGTCCGGCTCTCTCTGTATGTGTTCTAAGAATTGAACCTATTGGTGCATCAAGGTGTTAAATCACTTTTAACGATTTTGAGATATTAAGGGTTAAAGTAAGTTGTCGGAGCTTTTTCTGGTTAAATTAAATTCAAAATCAAATTGCGTGAATCTAGTCGTACGATTAATTAAAGTAGATCGTAGACTTTGTATACAAGATACTAAAATGTCGAGTTTATGTGAATAACTATGGAAGTAATTGAACTAAACAAAAAAAAAACGGAGATGACCAAGAAGGTCTTGAAGCCGCAAAATAATTATTCGAGTGCGTCAGGAAAAAAATATTGCAAAATCTTGCATCTCCTTTATACGCTCCTCTTCTCCGCCATCTCCTAACGAAAGTTGGTGATCCATATGGCGATTTGAATCTTCCAAAATGCTGCACGGAAAATGTCAGTGGAAGTGCAGCCAAACCAGCGTCATAGATCCTTTAACCACGAGTCCCTCTGATCTCTTCCTGCTGATTTTAACTTCGATAATTAGCTTCAGAATGCCTCTCATAATATGATTGATGTATTGGAGCTTTATTTTCTTGGCGGTATTTCTAAGCTCTTTTTCCTTGTTCATTCTTTCTTCTTCTTTCTCGAAACTTCTTATGGTGTGAGGCGTCATAGCCCTCCAACCAACTTACATACTCTTCCTGTCCAGCGCGAGGCGCCTTACCTCTGTCAATGTTTTTCCTCGGCTGGTTGCAAGTCTCTCTACATTATTCACTTGCGCCCAAAATTTGCAACGCATACTTTGTCATTTCTTCTACAAATTCACACCCCTTCCCTGTGAATGATGTTATATTCCATGTGCCAAAAACAGTTGTCTCTTTCTCGCCTGGTCTGTTCCGATTTATCCGTCCGGCTCTCTCTGTATGTGTTCTAAGAATTGAACCTATTGGTGCATCAAGGTGTTAAATAACTTTTTAACGATTTTGAGATATTAAGAGTTAAAGTAAGTTGTCGGAGCTTTTTCTGGTTAAATTAAATTCAAAATCAAATTGCGTGAATACAGAGACAATAAAAGCAATTTAAAAATTATGGGTCAGCTGATTTAAGCTCATGTAAAATCCTCTTATATTTTCTGGAATCATTGGGAGCTGCTCTTGGATGTTATCAATTTGTTTGGTTGCTACGTGTCTTTACTTATGTAATGGAACAAAAGGATTTTCGTGTCGTCTTATTGTACGGGTTCATTTATGTTTAATAATATCTACTTCTTTCCACTCTTCTTTCTCATCTAGTGAATATCTACTCTTTGTTGTATCAAATTTATCAACTCTTATCCATCTTACATTGCGAAAAAGTATCTTTTAGCCCTTGTTACTTTTCTTTCTGTCAAACAAGTTTAACTTTCGGCGCAGTTCTTTCATATCAATAAATTTATCTTCCATTCTGGTTAACACAAATGGAATTCTTTTTCTAGCTTCCCGCATTAAGGTCATATACTGATCAACTATAAAAATGTTTTGAGCTTTTCAAATAATTTTTTCGACAGCCCCAAAGTCTCTATCTATATCCATAAAACTGTGGCCAATCTCTGGAAACTTATGATTAATAGTTTTAAAAATTCCCTGGTGTACTAGATAATGCCATAAACAAACTAAAAAGGTTCTTATTTTGTCAACCTGCAGAATCCCTCCAGGCTACTAAATGGTAATTTTCAATATCAATGCTTTGTAGAAATAATAAAACACTACTTCCAACTTTTTCTGGGCCTGTACCACCTTTATCTTCGGTCCAAAGGTGAACAAATCTCTTACCAAAGGTATCGCCTTTACTTACACAATGGATCCTCAAATTGTATAGCCACACTTGCCTAAGATAAAAAGCCACACTGGTGAACATCTTTGGTACAGGCAATGTTTTTTGCATATCCAAATTTATGTATAGAATGGTACCCTCATGTGCTAAATTTCTGTCCTTTTTCTGTTCTTCAAACTCTTCCTTATAGCGCCTAACATGTTAGTCATTTTTTTCTTTAGAATCACAAACTTTGCATGTATCTGATTTTGGAGAGCCAAAGCCAAAATGAAATTCGGAAACAAAAATTTGTCTGTATCACTGTTTTTGACAAACTGTAGGTTTTGTTCAGAACACTGATTCTTGTAAGCTCATACATTTTCTTTATTGATAGCATAGGGGATAAGTATAAGCTATGTTCATTTTTATTTCTCGAATAATGTGAGATTTCTGCAGAAAAAGATTTAATATGTTGACGGACTATCTCAAGCTGCTCGTTGGGTGTTCAGTTCTTGTGGTTAATATGGCGACTCCGCTGATCTTTATGTGGGATAGCTTCTCCCTGAGAACTTTGATTACGAATTAACTCTGATTTCTTTCTTCCGACATTATGTAATTTTAAAAACGCATCTTTGCACACTTGGATTGATTTTCCGTCTAAAGTTATAAAATGTCTGAAAGATTTTTGACGAACATCATTGATACCGCTTGATTGCTTAACATCAAATGGTTTCAGACAACCAAACAGGTAGACGGTTTTTTCATCGGTGGTAGCTAGTGAATAGTATTGATTAAATAAAGTATCGCGATCAGCATCGGGAAAGTTGTTACATTTTAATCGGCATTTTTCTGTGCAAAGTTGTTTTCCAACTGCGGATGATTTTTCTGGCACGTGCCTATTTATATAGTCAGTGTATGCTTTTCCTTTTTCTCTGTTTAACATATGCATGTTTCTTTTCCAATTCTTCGGTTGAGCTTGGGGCTTTCTTGATTTTTTTTACTTATTTTTCGGTTGACTTCAACGCCAACCTCAGGAATATTTATTTCTCCTTCAATGTCTAAAAAAATTAAACATTTATTTAGCGGAATCAGTTTTATGACCAAAATAATACAAAAGAAATGCTAAATTTTATTTTTTATTCTCAAGTATATAAACTTTTTTATTTTTTTAAATCTTACGAGTGATCTGTTATTCTTCAGAATTTTCAGTTCTTTCTTCGTCAGTAGAATCAGATTCTGGTTTGTATTCGGAACCAGAATCTAAAAATGGTTCCTCCGCGGTTTCTATTTCGTCGTCAGTTTTTTCAGCAGCAGCCATAGAATTTTACTAGTTCTGCTTCTAGGTCCAACCATTATAGAGTAGGTATTTTCAAAACTAAAATTTAAAATCTTTGCATATTTTATAAAGTTTTTAATTTTATATAATTATAAAAATTATATAATTTTTATAAATTTTAAGGTTATGTTAAAAGGTTTGGTTTATTAGTTTTAGTATCAGTTTAATTTAAATTAGCGACAATTCAATGGATAATGTAAATGAAGGACTTGCCTTTTTTGCCGAATACAATAAATGCGCAAACTATGTCTTAATAATAAATTTAAAGGTATAGCAACACCAAAATAACACGTGCGTAATGTAAACAATCAATTTTCTACTAGTTTTTACTGGAAGAAGGCGTTAATTCAGCAGTTAACCCCTTCTTGCACAATTATCAAGAGTTATCACCTTCTTGCTCCAAATACATTCGACAAAACTTGAGTTAACGTGTTTTGAACTTCAGTTTTTAAGATCCCTGGCGACATCTATGAACCAGTCTGTACTACTTCAAAGAAAATGAGTTAACATCTTCATACACACGAATTTTCGGCAATCTAGTAGAAAATTGAGTTAACACCTTCATGCACTAATAGCTTCAATTATAAGTTTCATTCCAGTAGGTTATTAGCCCTACTGAACTAACCGGCTGGAGGGCTGCCTCTTATGCCTGGCGGCAAGCCAAATTTCTGTCTACGTTTCCCACAAGATAGCAGGCCCTGATCTATTAACCTCAAACAGGTCGGCTGCCTCTTCTGCCGTACCGAAATCCTTCTTCTCCGTCTTCACTGCCGTTCAGGTCTTCACCACTACTTCACCGGTTTTTCAACAAGGTTTTATTCTTCCGCGTCCTCCTTCCCCATCTTTTGCGTGATGAAGCTCCTCCGGGCTTCGCACCAGAATAGCGAAGTTCTTTCTTTCTAGGACCTCACATTGGTAACTCTATCGGTTCAAGGAATTTTAAGAACTCTCCGGTACAAATATATTTCGAATGCTTCAATACGCTTTTCCATACTCTTGTTGAGGATCCAGCATTCACTCCCATACAAAAGAACTGGGAAACATAGCAACGTAGGATGTATATTCTTAAGTCGAGTGATAGCTCGATACTTTTTGCGATCGATGCTCTTAGCTCGAATTTCTATCCTGCTGTCGTTATTGTTGGTAGGTACCAAGATATTTAAAAGTAGATACACTTTCAACTGGTTTTTTATCGTGGTTTTTTAATACAGTTCCACTACATTTTCTGTAAGAGTCATCATTTTGGTTTTTAACGTTGTAATAGGTTATGTTTTTACGACTGATGGACTATAATAATTTTCTATAACATATACTGCTTATTATGCATTAATTTGCTTATAATACTGATTTATTAATTTTTTTAAGAGAATAATATTTCACGAATCAACTAGCAAAGATTGCGTTGGCGTTGCTTTAAGAAAATATTACAAACTGATTTGCACGGTGAGGAGCATTGCTTATATTAACCAAAGGCTTATGCTAACCAATAACTTTGCTAAGAAATATCTGACGTAAAATGGTAATTGAATTTGTGAGCTGCGCTAATCAGCAGCATTCTGCCTTTAAAAACTTAATTAAGCGGTGTGTCTTATGGTACAATTATGTATTAGTACTGCATTATGACGTTGAATTCATCTGAAATGAGCTTATACTCATCGCCCACATCGCGTCTTCCTCATAAGCTTGGACAAAGAATTTCTAGCGAAATTATATTGAAATAGCACCAAGGATTTATTTAGTTTTATAAGCAAAAACGTATTTGAAATTCCTCATAATTTCAAGTAATTTTATATAGAATTGTCGCCTTTTTTCCATTAGTTTTTTTTGTGTCAAATTCTTTCATGAACGAAATATCTATTTCTAATTTACTTAGATGCAAATTCATGTATTCTCATAAAAGATTAGAATATATATATTATTAAATAGCTAGTCATAACAAATTATCTTTTTTTACAACGTAAGAACACACGTTCTTAGAAGTTTAATAAAGATTAATAGCGTATCAAGTTTAAAACTTTTAGATCCTGTTCTTCTTAGAACAGTTAACTCAGATAAATGATAAAGACAACTTATATTTCACGACAATTTTGCCTTTGACAATACGCTACGAAACATTTTATAACTTATGTACTAATAATCATAAATATTTAACAAAATTCTTTATACTATGTATTTGTTTTCATTTTGTGCTGTTAAATCTATATATTTGTTCACTTAAATTATTAATCGAAAAAATAAGTAAGCGAACATTGAATTCATAAGAATGGCGATTGATATTGCTTCCAGGTTATATAGTAAATTCTTTGAATACTTATTCAAAATATTCTTGAGTTCTTACTCTTTAAATTGATTAAGAACTCTTCTGACACACTAACTTTTATAAATAATTTTACTTAAGAACATACCTACCATTCTGAGATTATATAACATCTGTTGCGAAAGGTCCTTAATAGATGAACCTTGACAGGCGCCTGTTAATCATGAAGTAAATAAAAAACAAATCAAATCTTTACTACAATATTGATGATATATACATTGTGATGCAATCAAAGACGATAATTAATTTTATTATTGAATCATGAAGAGTAACATTCAAAAGGTGTACAATGATCGTAATAATTTTTATAAATATTAAACAATACAGTCATAAATTATTAAATCGTACCAGACGATAAGCGAGAAATTAAAAAAAGACGTACAGTATAATCTAAAAATCCATCAAGCGCGATTTCCTTACTAGCGTTCTAAATAGGAATTTTTGGTGCTGGAAAGTAAATATGTTCTGACTTATATACATATATCTTATAGTTTATATTAATCATAAAATTAAATAAATTGCGTCTCATTATTAAGGGGTAGAGACGGGGCTAATTGCTAAGCGGATCAAGTACCTGAAACATTGTTTAAACTCAACATTTTAATTTAATAAAATATAATTATTAACAAAATGTAAGGTTTAAACCTATTTGCCAAAATCTGTACTCCTAAGTTATATTTTTAATTGAAATTTTTCGATAAAACGGCTCGAATCGCGTACCACCTAACTCTATGACAAACTAATTTTTAATGCCCCTTAGTCAACGCCTGAAATGATCTTTTAAAGACATCCCAGAATCTTTGCTAGCTGGAACCTCCAAATTCTACTCTGCGCAAAATCATTCGATCACGAACCAGACGGAGGTGCAGTTTTTGTTGAACACGTGTGCCTAGAATTCTCAGAACTTCTACGAACTATTTAAATATAATTTGAATATATTTTAAATTTATAGAAATCTAATTAATGAACCTAAGGCTAACCTCCTTCTACCAAATCACATGTAATTCAATCCGCTATTTTTCCGTATTTTTAAAATGTACATAATTATTTAAAGGTATAAAGTGTAACTAAAGAAAGTTCGACTTATTAATCAGACATTTATAGCATGTTGCTTCTATGTCTCTCGCTCCCTCCACAATAAAAAAAACCGGAAATCTTCAATTAGAACAATCGTTTAGTAAAATGCTATAAGTTTTTTGCAACTTGTTCTTTTTTAGTGAATTAATCTAGTAATTTATTTATTGTTGCCCACTCAGACTTCTGACTTCAGGTTCCGCTTTAATTAAATTTTAAACAAGATCGCAAAATATCAAAATAAATAAATCAAAATGTGGTTTTCTCAAAAATAAAATTCTTCAATTAGTATACCTGATAGTTCCCTATACAAAATTAAATTTTTAAAGAGTTTTTCTATTTGTGAAACATGCTAAAAATTAAATACTTTGTGACTTTTAATTATTCTAGGATATAACTATTAACGTATAAGCAAATATGGTCCCTGAATGAGAGATGTATGAATAAAAAGAAATTTTTTGCCAGAAACAGATGTAGTAGCAAAGAAAGCGGATTAGGTTTCGAATGAATAAGATGATAACTTTTAGGATATGCCGAATAGAAGAAGCAACATTGTGAGCATTGAATATACAAATATGTGAATCTAGAGACATATAATGTGTGACAGATAGTAGAGTCGGTTTGTTATCAGCGTATTGTATATAGCCTTCAACAGAATCGACAAATGGAATAAAGTAATTTAACTAACCAGAAACCCCAGTGCCTTCGCGGGCAAATGACGAAACCCTCTACGTAGAGAGAGATAGAAGAGAGTGATGGAGACAACTGGCGCCAGCCACGCAACTCTCGCACTTCCGTGGTGATGTTTGTCTGTTGTTTTGCTCGAAAATAAAAGACATTAGCATCAGAGTGGATTAAAAGCAATTGATAGTTCCAGGCACGCGCGTGCATTTAGGCCATCTGTTTTTCGAGTTTGTGTTCATTCGAACGTTGAACGAGAAGCAAAATATTGTACATGTATGCGGAGGCAGATCCTTTTTTTTTTTTTGTTTTCATATGTTTTCCTTTTAGGGCTTCTAGACACCATCGGGCAATCCTTCATATCTCATATCTCAATAATTCATATCTCACTAATTTTTCAGAATATCATTTATACCAAAACATCAAATATAATTTTCATACACTAGTTCGCCAAAATTTGTATGTTTGCATTTGCTAATGGAAAGTAGATGTTCTAACAACTTTGCATTGTAACTAAATTTAACATCAAATTGTCAGTCATTTAACGAGCGCGATTAAAGCCATTAATTTATTATAAAAACTAAGTCAATAACTCCAAGATTAGGCGAGCACACTAACAAAAAAAAATTAATGCTTGCCGCTTCGATATAAATGTTTTATTGCGATTCCCTATTTACTAAATTACCAAATATCTCTTCCTATATCCATCTCATTCGTTCTATCGCAGCTTTAGCGCTTACTGTTATCATCCTCGTATGCTCTTTATCTGAGGCGTTGTAGTTCAGCATGTATTCCAAATATTTGTACGCTTTTACACACTATTCTCTTTCCATGCATACAAAACACATCATATTTGCTTTCTCTTCCATATTTCTTACATACTAATAATTTGTTTTCTTTACATTCACTTTAAACTCTCTCTTTCTCATATATCTCTCTACGCGCTCTATTAGGCGAATTCAATTCTTGGGATTTTACTGTAGAGATTTTAAATAATCGAAAGGAATAAATGATTCCCTGACAGACGAGGTGTAAAATTTGTCGCATTGCAAGAAATTAGAAACAAAAGAGCAAAGGAAAATAATCTACGCGAATGAATTTTGTTGAATGAGATAATGAAAAAATAATTGAAGGTTTTCTAATAGGCAGAAGTGAGATACTACAAGTTCTTTTGAAACTTTACCAAAGGTGGCGACACGCTCGACCTGAAGTTATAAAAGCTAAACATCAGTAGAAGAGAGATCCAGAATTTTGTTAGATTTGATGAACGAAGTCTAAAAATACCTAAGTCACGCGTATTTTACTTAGTTATTTTTGTTCTTTATTGTGAGAACTCTGGCAGATGTACAAATGTGAGTAGGTAAATATTTTATTATAAATCTTGATTAAGGAAGTTTTTAGATTGTATTTTTAGTAAATAATTTATTTCTATCTAACAAATTTTTATTTAATAACAAGTTAACTATTAATTAATTTTTATTTGAACGTTGCTTTTTATATTTACGTACGTACTGAGTCTAAACTTTACGGTGGTGGATAAACCTGTATGCAAATCAATCAGAATTTTCCTACATTTTGTTTTCTCATTGTTATATTTAATTAAATGTTCCTTGCCGTTGGTTTAGTTATTTCTGAATCAGAGGAAAATTATGTTGTATTCGTATTAACATTTATGTCAATCAATTAAATCTTAATCAGTACTTAAGTTCGTAAACACACTATAATTGTTGTTGCATGTAAAATAAAATGTTTTGGTTATTAGTACAGTATTTTAAAATCAATCGTGTTTCATTTGAATTGTATTTAATTAATTGATGAGTCGTACTTGGTTCTAATCAAGAAAGGTGTCATAACTTATTGTTTGATCATCAATTTTACAAAAGTATGAATTTAATAAAACACCAAATAACTTTTAATAACCCCAAATAACCATTAAGTCTAAACTACGCTCCTGAATTAAATATTATTCTTGAAGGTGCCGAGATTTTGTTGTTTGTAGAATTCCTCAAAATTTTGTAATTTCGAATTTTAGCGCCTATTCAATTGACATATATAGTGAACGGTGTCGGGGTTTGATGGCTTTGTTGTTTTAATTACAAAATTCTGCGCAATTTTGATTTTTCTTTTTGAAATTACATTGAAATTGTTGTAAAATACTTTCTTTTGGCCCTACACTGCTGACAGAATTTATTGATTCTGTTAAACCTAACTCAATTTCATGTCACAAATTTTAACGTTACAATACTTTTTGTTGCTAATCTTCTAACGTGCCATAAGATTGCGTACTTGGATCAGATATATTGTACAGAGAGCAAACACTGTTCAGTACAGACGGTACTCAGAATTTTCTACATAGCATTTACTCTTTGCATTTACTTATTTCAGCCGCCATATTGGGTTTTCAAATAACATCTGTTCAAACGATGTCATCGGTGGAGGCGTGGCCTAGACGGTTGTGAACTGAACAAATTGAGTAATAGGTACCCCGAAGCAATCGTCAATATTCTATCAAAAAACAAGGTAAGTGGAATGATGACTGCAGCCTAAATCCTACGAAGCATTCATCAATATTAATATATTATATGTAATACATTATTACGTTATAAGAAAATGTTGCATGCGCCGGGGACTTGCTGTAGTGGAAATGACGGAGAACCGGTGAAGTCCCTCTTGTTTGCTATGATGGCGAATGTTTTCCTTCGTTTGGCGTGATGTTTCCAATACAACTTAGAATCAAAAAACGTTCCAAAATAAGTGGTTGTCTTGTTGATTTTTAGTGTCCTGTTATGAAGTTGAATTGTGTTTGGATAAGGAATTCCGATTTGTGAATACCATTATTTCCGCCTTGCTGTCATGGAGTTATATGTTCCAGTTTGTGTAGTTTGTGTTTTATTTTTTTAATGTCGTGTTCCAGCTATGCTAATATGATTCTATTTTATCATTAGGTGATGTGGTCTGCATATAGCATCTAGGATTTTTGATGTTGCTGAGTTGCAGTATATTATAAACATAGATTGCCAAGCCTTGCGATAGACCTTTTCTAGCTAAGTTTTGGTTCGTTTCCTCTTTCTCGACTTTGAATACACACTTTCTTCCAACACTAATTTCACAATTTTTTTTTGGCTTTTGCTTTATGTTAGCATTGCTTCCAGAGTTGACGCTTCCTGGATCACTGGTAATTTACTTCTAAATCCAAACTTGTTATTATTATTTTGATAAATTCATTCAAGAGGCTGATTAGCCTTCCATTTTGAGATAGTGATGGATGTTTTTTTCGGAATGGTGATTATTTCTCCAATTTTCCAATTTCTGCAATATTGATGGCAATAAAGGTGATGCAAGATATTAAATAAATTTATTATTCTACAACAGTTTGATATCCAATGGATAATGAAAATTAGATAAGACAAAATGTATTCCTCCAGAACCATTTAAAATATATATAGTAAATAAAATAAATGTTACAAATCTAATAATTGAAATTCTTTCTGAATATGCACAATTATTCATTTAATATTTATTCATAAGTACATAAATATTTTTAGTGAGATAGTTATAGATACTATGTACAATGGGTCTCATGGATTATGGATTAGATTGTTATATTATAACTATACCATCTATAATATATTGAATACCTGATGCGGAGGAACTAAGCTCATCGAAAGAGATCAACATGACTAAAAAATGTCAAGGTTGTGTCGGAATTTAAAAAAAAAACAGCATAGATATTTTATATCATGTTGCACTCTTGCATGTGAGATATAGTAGGATAATACCGTTGTACTTAAATCAGTGACCCGAAACCTTTGTTTAATCTCAACGTCAAACATATATTTCAACTAATAATTAATTAAAATCACTGTCGTGTACTACGTACTACAGAACAAAGAGGGAAATAGATAAAACATATAAAGGTAGATTAACAACAATGAGGTCGTACGTAATTATATCCACATAGAAACACAAACTAATTAACAAGCAGAAAAACATACTAACAATCTTTATAATGGAGAATATATGCTTTCCATTATACAGATATATGATCTTAGTAATAATGCTATCAAAAATGTCGTATACCTTACACATAATAGTCTTTTCCGATAACATATTATGAGAAACATTAAATTTAATTTTAAGATAGAAAAAGTAGAAGGAAGTTTAAAGTAAATCATGAACAAAACGTATCGGAATGAAAATCTTTAAGCTTTGGAATAATTGAAAGTTGACGCGCACATCCGCAATAAATAAAAACGTTCTAACTTAAACCGCTCCAACGTATGAAAGTCCCTTTGTGGGTCTTTATATTATTGGAAATGGTATTGTTTTAGATTTTTCAACTTTCATCATTTTAATTTACAACGGATATTTCCTTATCGTCCGACTTTCTGTTTTTTAAGTTTCGATGAGTTTGTACGTTAAAGCCAAATATGTCATGATCCCCGATACGAAATGTAAGATAAGAGAGTCGCTACCGCATAAGCACGAGCGAAAAAACAATAACCGTGAGGTGTTGTCGAAGTGTGAAAGACATAGAAAGATAAAGAGAGGAAATCGTTCAATGCAACAGTCGCTTGGAGATGATAACGGTCGCATGGGGATGATGAAATAACCGACGGGATTACTTTCTGAAAAACAAACGTGAGAGCAAATATGAACATTACCGCAAGCGCATGAAGTAAATCGAAAAAGACAGGAAGAGGGTCCGAGAAGGGACTATCAGTAAGACTAAAAAATCGTAGTACCAAATCTAGCTAATTTACGTGCGTACTAGGAGTGCACTGTGGTTAGCTCCAGAATCCTTCCATATCTACAATCGTGACACGGATGTAATATCGCACCGATTCTGGATATTTTAAACCTTCTACGAGCTCAGACAGCTTCAGCCGCACGCTTCATGTTGTAACGACAAAAGTGTTAGATGTGTTAGAATCAAAAGTGTTAGATTCTTTGGATTCTACTATAGAGATTTTGAATATTTTAAATGATCAATGGGAATAATGTCTAAATGATTCCATAAAATATTTTAGCAATCTGTCATTATAATTTCATAAATTCATTTCAGAATATATGCACGAGCGAGGAAACAGTAACCGAGTTGTTGTTGACGTATGGAACAAATATAAAGAGAGAAGGCCACTTGATGCAACAGTCCCTTGGAGATGATATAATAATGGTCGCTTGGAGATGATGAAATAACCTACCAAATTACTTTGTGTAAAAAGAATAGACGAGAGAGCAAATATGAATATTACCGCAAGCGCATAAAGTAAATAGAAAGATAGAAAGAGGGTCTGAGGGGCTACCAGAAAGACTAAAAACCGTTAGAAGTTTCTCTTTAAATTCCGTTCATGTTGTTAGAAAGAGATAATGGAAAGAATAATTTAAATAATAGGCTTTCTAATAAGCAAAGGTGAGATGCATTAAACTTCTACCGAATTGGTACGAGACATGCGGGTTTAACTGGCCTGTAGATATAAAAGCGTAAACTCAGTGGGGAAAGGACCCTTCCCCATCATCAAACAGCACCAATTCCACTTTAAGGGAGTTCTCTCCCGAACCCAACCACTCCAAAACACAGCAAGAATTCGAGTATGTGATCAGGAATCTCCCTGACACACACTCAACCCAAAAAGCCGTCTTCCATCTACTTCAGA
>WYDF02319757.1:0-14496 GCA_009867245.2 Adranes taylori
TGTTCTAATTAAGGAAGTAATCTGTTGTTTCAACAAGTTTGGAGAATAGTGAACCCTGTTAATGGATCAAAAGAGTGTCCTCTTGTCAGTATGTGGTCGGCAAAATGTTCGGTTCCTGTTTTATTTAATCTCATGCAATCCATGGGTTCTTTCGATCTTACATGGAACGTTCTGGGTGTTAAAGCCATGTAGATATCTGGACAAGGTTACATGTTAACTTGATAATGCCACTGTTTGACTCTGATATGGACATGTCTTTATTATTGTTAATCCAATTCAAAAGTGTAGATGTTCTGAAATTAGTGTCCACATTCAGTTTTCTAAAAAGAGGTAAGAAAACTTTACATTTGTATATGTTAGAGCTCTATACTGAGGTTTATTGAATATTTCTTCAACTGATTATTGTAGGTTGCAAGACAGACTCCTATGTTTCCTGAGTATTAAGCTATCTATGCTCTTAAGTGGAAAACCATTCTGAGAAGCTATTGATCTTATTAAGTTTATCTCTGAAATGAAGTTAGTTGTGGACATGGGTATAACTAACGCTCTGTGAACAAAAGAATTAAATGCTGCGTATTTGTGGTTTATAGGAGCATTTGAGTTGAAGGGAATGAGGTTCTTTGTATATGAATTCTGCCTGAAAATGATGAAATTCAAATTATCGAAATTACAATTTATTGTGATATTTAGAAATGATATGGTTTTGTCTGTTGACGTCTTATAGGTAAAGTTAATCTGTGGATCAAACCTGTTGAATAAATCATTGGTTTCTTTAATATCAGGGTCTGCACCTTCAACTATCATTAATATGTCATCTACGTATCTTTTGTAAAATAGGATTTTGTTAAGAACTAAGGAATTATGTTTGAATATGGACTCTTCCAGATAATTCATATAGATGTCGCCTAAGAGAGGCGATAAACACAAACCCATGCCCAAACCCGACATCTGTTGATAAACTTTGTTATTGAATCTAAAGTATTTATGATCAACACAGAATTTCGAGAGGTTCAAAATGAAAGTGTATTTATCGTTCGAAATGTTGCTATGAACTAGTTTTTCGGAAATTATATTTAAGACCGTGTCCTTCGGGACTGAAAGATTTAGATTTGTTATGTCAAACTATGCATATGTTAAAAGTGTTAATAGACCTAAAAGATTTTAAATAGTCTCCCAGCTCTATGTAATTCTTAATTGTAAGAGCATTGTTGAACCTTTTACCAATTACCTTTTTCATTTTGTTATGTTATATGTGAGGCTACCTCTAACGCTAACAGTCGTTGGCTAGGATGTCTTTCAAAACGGTTTGTAAGTTTTTTTTTGCTTTTGGATAATGGGCCTGCCATCCTTTCTTTGAATTGGTCATTGTTTAACCCGTAACCACTGTTGATGGGTCATTTTGACCATATACGTTATTAATATTTGAATTACGCGGGTGTTTGTTAAATCAGCGCAAGCTTTGTTTAGCAGTGTGTCAAGTACTTATAGGTT
Organism: Adranes taylori; assembly: GCA_009867245.2. Classification (NCBI taxonomy): domain Eukaryota; kingdom Metazoa; phylum Arthropoda; class Insecta; order Coleoptera; family Staphylinidae; genus Adranes; species Adranes taylori. Next base: position 1,492 of record WYDF02319757.1, read on the forward strand.
AGTCGAGTGTTAAATCAGCTGGAGTGTAGCTGTCGGTTTGACAGCTCTTTTTATGGTCAATTTGATCCATATACAGTAAGCGCGTTATTGGAATATTTGAAACGTTATTATATATATGAATATGAAATTGTAGAAGATATAAAAATGGAAAGCCATCCTAGCTGGTCAGATCTACTAATGACAATTTTGAGGCAACTATGCAAAAATGGTACAACGAGCTGGAAGACGAAGAAGAAATTGACAACGAATTTGAAAATTTTGAAGATATAGATAGCGATAACGATTTTAATTCTCTTGATGAAGGTGGCCAATCAGATATAGCGAATTTAGAGGATGGCTAAATGAAACCGCAGATAATTCAAATGTAACTTTTCATGGAAATAGTAAATTTGCTTGGGCAACAGAAATAAAATATATAAGATAAAAAACAAAGCAACAAAGTATTATTCAAGAGCGTCCTGGTTTACGAGGATCTGAACGTCTGTCAAAATCTAGTCCAGGAGAGTTTTGGAAGCTACTTATTGACAACAGTATATTATCCCAGATATTACGCTGAACAAATTTTCGAATTGACAAAGAGAAAACAAAATATAAAAATTAAAATTGGCCTGAATTGAAAACTGTACATATAATAGAACTAAATATATTTATAGGGATTCTTTTTTATACGGCAGTGTTCACATCAAATCATGAAGACCTCGACTTTAATCATGATTTCTCAATTTTAGCTAATTCATAAATACTGGCTGTTTGCAACAGAATATTAATAAATATTTAAAACAAGTTTACATCTATGAAGCGTTAATTTCTGGTAAAACATTAAAAAACAAACATACTTCCTTTGAAATGGCTGACATTATTAAATATTTTTCGAACTCCAGCCTCTCCAGTTAATTCGATCCTTAATTATTCTTTCGTTTCACTGTCGACCTTATAGCAAGTTCCTAGCATTTTTTTTTTTGCTTAATGACCACCTTAAGTGAAGCAAAAATTAATTTGACATGTAATGTCTTTATTAATAATCTAAGTTATCTGTCTTTCTGGGAACGATTGTTCCTTCAAATTATTTGGTTAATTGTTAAAATAATGTGTAAAACATAGATGGAAATTTCAAAATATCGCCCATTAATAAGGTCCATTTTTTTTTCTTTTCATTTTTGAAAAATTCAGCAGAATTTTTAATAAGATGTCTTAAATCGCCTAAAATATTATCCCATTGTTCGTCAAACTCACATGTTTTTCATTAACAGAACTATTTAATTTTTCAATTTTGTTAACATTTTAAGCACCATAAAGGATGCATTCACTCATTTAGATTCCAAGGATTGATTGATTTTTTACAGTTTTCAAAGAAAACTGATGACTTGCTGTTAGCCGACATGTGAGCGAAGGAAAACTTTATCAGGTACTTATTATTTTATCATTGTTATGTTAAAAAAATAAATTTGATGTAAGGCTTATTTGGAGATTGGATCACTTGGTTTTTCTGTAGAAGAACTAAGTATCTCCAAGATACTGGGAACATTTTTGAAGTTCCTAATATAATTTGCAAAATACTTATTTCATATTACATGAACTTGTTCACAATATATTATTTATAGTTCTGTTAAAAATCTACAGTTTAGTAGGTTGGGTTTGTATGTAATAAATAAATTTATAAAGTGTACTTCAATTGATATAATACACTACCCTACTATAAAGGGCTTGCAGAAAATACACAGTGAAATATAGAAACTTATAAATTAATCGTTAACCATCTAATTGTATATAATATAATAATACACAAGACAATTTCTCTTTATGAAAGTTTTAACACACCTGCCATAACATTTGACGCCTATTCGTAAGTAAATTTAATAACCAACCAGGAACATTTCATTAGTACGTTAATGCCTTAAGCTTTGTATAATAATAAAAATTAGTTCATAATGAATAAATTTAGTTAAGATTGCATGAAAAATTAGTGTCATTAATAAATTCAAACAAAAATTAATATGCTTGAGATTTTTAAATTAGTCTGTCACTAAACTATTACTCACATCTGCGCTATAGACATCAATGATTAAATGTACTATGCACACGCAAATTCTTTATTTTCAGAAAAATTACTTATACTCGACTATTTGTGGTCAAAAACAAAGATTTTATTGAGCGGGTACCCTACTCTTTATTATTGAAGGCTGTAAAAAACCCAGCTTTTATTGAACGACTGTCCTACTCTTTACCATTGTCGGCTTTACTATAAGGAGTATCTCTTAGTGTCTGGTCGCCCGGCCCCACCCCATTAAGACTAATTTCGGTGTGCCTTCATTGAGGCGACTTTTCACGGTCCGTTCCTTCCACTAACTCTTTCTAGAGCTTCGAAAATTGATTTAAGCAAACACAAATCTAAATGGAAAATATTTCCGAAAAATATTAAAGCCATTTTCGATGCTAAATATTTGTTCTTGTTCCCTAATCCCGAAATATAGGACCACCTTCGTACATGCGTTTCAAACTAAAAATGCAATCCAAATAATATACAGAAATGTGAGCAGTGAAAAAGATAGAAATGCCAGAATATTTCCCATCCAGCAAAATGCAACCAATTTCAATTTTATAATATTTTACGTTAAGTAATATTTATTTAATTTGTTCTAAAATGAAAGTTAAAAATATTTTCTAAATTAAAACGGTATTATAAATAAATTTTAAACTGTTCAATTGAACAGAAAAACTCTTAAGTTATATATACCTAATTAAAAAATATTAATTGTATAGTAAAACGTGATATAAAGATGAGAACTGCATAATAAATCATTTTTGACATAAATGTCGTCTGATGAACCGATATTGCTTTGGTGGTGCCCCTCAAGGAAGTAATATTAATGATTATTAGAAAGAAAGCGACGACCAGCAAGAAAAAGATTGATAGTTCTAAAAAGATATTACTGCTTTAGTTTACGCAGTCAGGCATTTTCATAAATATATCTTCATCGGGCGCAGTTACGTGTAAAATAAAGCAATGTTAACTATAAAGCAGAGTCATTTATTTCGATCTTAAATTGATAAAAGTCGTGTGGTAAGGTTTTGAATTAAGTAAGGTTGCCAAATAACCTTTCCCAAAAGAGACGTAAATCTGCCACAAAATATAAATAAATGGTTTATTTCAGAAACTTGTTATTAAATTGAAGTTGATTAGAAATATTTTGAGAAGTAATTAATTAATCAATCATTAGTTTAATATATTATTTTATCTACGAAATTCAAATATCTAAAATCTAAAACTTGATTTCTTATCTTGTTATGTAAAGATACTTTATGGAAATATTATGAAATTTTGTATTTGAAAGTAATTTGGCGAAAAATCTGTCCTGGTGAGAAGCCCTCCATTCGTATTATGAATAATTGTATTGCATTTTAATTTAAAGTTACTCTCATTTGCACAGTTTATCATCAGTTGTAACTAATTATTTAATAATAACCTTATATATTACTTGATTAAATATAGTTTATACTAAAATAGAATAGTACCAACTAATTTTGAATATTGTGTATTATTTGTTGATTATGTTTGTCAAGTCCATGACAAGTTCGCTGGAAGACAATTCCGATATATCTAAGTGCGGATCCACACTATGTGTATTTCGCAGATGCGTATTTCCGCTGCTCATTTTCGACAAGATGGCAACACATTGTGTTAAATTTGCTCGTTGTATATGCACGTGAGTAGAATTCGCAAGCACGCAGCGTGCTGCTGAAAATACGTACGTCCGTATGCAGATGTGGTGATCTGTCTATCGGAACTGTAATAGGAAACACGTGCATTACTAAATGAGCGTTCACAGTGTGCTTTGTGTGGTTTTATTTCCGTTTTCTGTGACAAAAGTTGTTTTTAAATTTTGTGAACATGTTCGGTTCAATTAAATTTACTGAGCACGGTTAACGACCAACAGTGAAAATTATTCAAATCGTGTGCAGCGGGACAAGAGTTGGCTAGTAGTTTGTTAAAGAAATGTTCATGGAGAGGGATGGCGTAGATATGAAGGTTAAAGATATCAGAGACAAGTTTTGTTACATCTGCATTGTTCATAATGCATAACACGAGATATGGATACCAATTTTTATGTATTGTCGGTTTAGTCAATAAAGATAACTCATAGGTTTTCTAAGTATTTCGATATAAGTCAGTCAAATTGTATAAAGTATTTTATTTCGTATAAAAGAAAGATATATGTTGTAATATACAGTTTAAAAACAAAATTTGCATCGATAAAAAAGCAGCAGTTTTCTACCATTTTATTTTGTACTGGCTTTAGTGAACAATGTTTACACTAGAGCAAATAATTTTTCGAAACCAAAACAGCTCATTCGGCCATAAAATAATCTGAAATGTAATCACGTACATCTATTCCTATTCCACGAGGACCATGTCCAGCATTAACAATATGACGGATGGGTGAGTTTCCGTATCGTCATAGTTTATTTCGTCTCTTCGACCAAATGCAGCATTATTTCAGAATGTCATCAATGAATTCTGGATCAACAAGGACAGGACTATGAAAAACTCTCCACCTTTTCGCCAAAACACCAAAAGTGTACTCAACAGTTCGCCTGCATCTAGAATGACGCTAATTGTAAACCCTTCTTCTTGCTGTAACACCTCGTGATGTGACAGGTGTTATTAGATTGGGTGATAACTTAATTGCTTCATCAGAAACAGAAACAAAACTTTGGGATTACCGCTCGTATTAGGCAATAGAGGTGGCGGATGTATCTTTAAAGACCCAGAGTACAGTTTCTGGCCTAATGCACTGTTCTTGAACACTGTCGAGTCACAGGATCAACGTCTATCGCCACAAACTTTAAATTAGCATCCACCAATACTATTAATACAACTGAGAAAAACGATTAGAGTTAAAGAAATTAGAGCCACCTGCCTTTGGATTGATGCATCTGATATGTTTACCATCCAAATTTCCCAAATAATTTGGACATTTAGTTTTCTTGTAAAAGTCATTAGCAATACTGAGCCACATCTCTGTTGTAGGTTCAGTCATTTACTACTGTTTTGCCATTTACTACGACTCGTACGACTGATGCAATGCTTGACTTCCCTCTTTAAAACTGGTCTTGCAACACGGTGAATGTCATTTCCGTAGACAAGCACTTGAAAAGTGAAACATTCATTATTTTACACTTATAATTTAAAGTGAATCTAATAAATATTGCAAATGTAATTAGTCAATTTATAATTTTTTAGGGAAATAATTAAGAAATCAATGGTGCCATAAAATAGACGAATTTTATAATCAAATGAACAAGAGTAAGAGTGGAGACCCTGTACCAACAAAAGAAAGGGAAACATATGTGTGGGCTGAATCGCTAAACTTAAACTCTGCTACCAAACCAAAAACTCCCGGCAACTTAAAAGAGATGAATTTGGCGAAGAATCAGATGATAAGAATGTGGACGACGAAGAAACTGCGGAGGACCAGCAACAGAACGAATCGATGGCATATGTTGTTCCTACTCCCTCAGAAACGGTACCAAAACTCAAAACTTTGTCTGATAAAACTCGTCAAAATTCACCTTTTCAAATCCAGAACCTGATACAAGCACTACATCAGAATTTGAGCCTGACAGAATGTTTTTATTGTCTATGCTGCCCGAGTACAAAGAATTAGATAACGAACAAAAGTTGGATTTCAAACTTATGACATTACAGTTCTTTCGTGATGTGCAGCAGAAAAGGCCGTTACAAATTCAAATGCCGCCTGGTTTTCCGTATAACCAAACCATTATGGACCTCCAGGAATTATATGCTCCCCCGAGTATACAATCACTTCCAGATCACTGTTTGATGCCATTACAGTCGCCCTTGTTAACAGAGTTGAAGTCATCCAATAACTCAAGCGTTGCATTTCACAACTTACACAACTTGGAAGCGAGATATTACTATGTGTAAATGTCTATATTTTCTTAAATTTAAGAAAACCTACATTTTTACAGTAAATTTTAATTAAATATACTCTCATTATAAATTTATTTATTTATTTAAACTATGTTATTACAAAAATAGGGACACAGTACACAGAACAAATGTTTGAGCTATATCAAACAAATTATATTTTTTCTGTAGCACAGCTAATGCTTTCCAATTTTCTCCAAATAAATGGGGTAACTACATTTTATGCAATTGTATGACGTTCTTCTATCTTTATGAGGCGGATATTTAGAACAAATTTTAAGTTTCTGAAATTTATCACATGGTATTTCTTCAGCCGCTTCTCTTTATTATAGGATTTTGACGGTAGCATAAATATAATATGACACTGTTGAGGCAACTTATATTTATTATACTATAAAATATTGGTAACGGCCATCTTCTGGCTCTCCTATTCGATGAATACAACGCACATTTCACGTCTACACCACTTTTTGTTTTATTATAGTAACAGACAATTTCTTGCTTATTTTTTCCGGATCTGTTTCAAGATTGTCGTGGATGGATGATATAAGTACAACTGTATTTGTTCATTTTCGGCAGAGTGGACAACAGACATATCGGAAGCGTATCCATAAAATGCCGCTCTGCTCTTGATTTGTTTGCCATACACTCTAGTTATGTAACAGACTTGTCTTGCTTCATAGTAGCAACATATGTCAACGATCTTTTTCTTAGTTCTTTTACTAATTCCAGCGAGCTAAACCAGTTGTCCCCCGTAATATTCTGATTCGATCCTTCAAGAGGTATGCACACGCTTACAGTTGAATGAGTGGGGTTCGACAGTTCACGTTCTTCTTCGGAGAGCCCCATCCTTCTGTATCTTTTCCTGTATAAATGTAGGCGTTAAAACGGTAAGAACTAGCTGAGTCTGCACTAAGAAAGCACTGAATTTTTACACCATATTTCGCAGGTTTATTTGACACGTACATGTGAAACCCACATTTTCCACGAAAAGGTAGAAGCATTTCAGCCACTGTTAAATCTCTTGAGAGTTTTGTATGAACGAATTGTATATTTCGGAAATAGCAACGGCCTTTTTCGGCCTTTTTTCTCTCATCACGGGTTGTGGAATCATCAAATTTGAGGCAAGTTCCTAATATTTCGAAACGCTGGACAAACATAGTTGCTCTAAAAATAGGTCTTCCGGTTAAATCTTTTACGAAATGGGACTTCATATTCTCGTCACCAGATCTCAAAATTGCAGTAAGCATCAGCCAACCGATAAAAGCCTCTACTTCTACAGAATCAGTGTGCAAAACATCTTGTAACGTGGAAATTTGTCCACGTTCCGGTTTAGGTTGATGTTAAAGGGATTGAGCATTAGGCACTCACAAATTAGGGAAATACGTAAAAATAATTAGACGCCATGAAAGATTTGGCATTGTAAGTTAGATTTTAGATAAGTGGACAGTCATGGGTTAACTTACTATAGATCTATTTTATGATCAAAGTACAGAGATAAATACTAGGTATTGGTTCTACCCTATGTTAATTAGTTAAATCTTAAATAGAATAATTGTACACTGAGATTATGCATGCAGACAAAATGCATTGTTCGAGGTCAAAGTGCATTGTTCGAGGTTAAAATGCATTGTTCGAGGTCAAATAGAGAGGCTGTAGGTGGTCAAAGCGATCGTGTTAATTAAATTAGGTACAAATCAATTATGATCAACATACGCATATCATTAAGTGGAAGGGAACAAGATGTATAAAAACAGTACACCAGCTGTGATAAAGGATATTACATTTTGGGTATTTGCTGAACGAATCCCTGCCCGTTAGTCTCGCGAAAGTAAGTCATGGATTTAGTATAATAAAAATTGGAATTAATTCTAAATAAATTATGAATAATTAAAGTGTTGCCATTGGTATTGAAAAATTAAATTAGTAGGATGCTTACTATCATGAGTAGTCGGGAATAACTTAAATAAATGATTGAATATGAATTTTACAAATAAAGGTAAATTCGGGAACCACAAAGTGAATTATTAAAGTTAATTACAATAAATTAGAACGGAATTATTTAAGGTAACTCTGCAAAGTATAACAGAAATTTGTGAGAAACCACAACAGAAATGTAAGCAAGATTGTTATTAATTATTATTGAAGGAATAAATCCGATAATTTATAAAAGCTCGTTTAAGTGAATCATTGTTGCGCAGTATTTGAGTACGAGTAACATTCTCTTTTCTTATTTGACACGACGTTATTTGTTATTCTATCAACGAATATTTTATTTAATCGCATGTCTGATTTTCTGAAACCAGTATAATACAATATAGCTAAGTTTAATAACTGTTTCATTTTTGCTGCTTGAATTATTAAGGCTTATGGCTATCGTTAAGGATTGAAGTTACAAATAATTATTCGACCACAAAAGGTACGACTCAATATGAAGTTTTGTCTATCTTAGGAATGATCCGGCATAGTGTTTTATTCTACATTAAGTGGGGCTAACTTGGTAATTTAGATTAGAACTTTTCTCATCAACTATTCAACTAATAACTTTTCTAGAAATAGTTAAACTAAAGTGCTATCTTACAAAATAACAAGGGATTCAGTTACCTACGGTTGTGAGCAGGGGACGTTACGCGAATCCATACAAAAGTTCCCTCTCACCCATGTCACGTCGCAGAAAACAATCCCCCGTCCTAATTTATACGTGAAATATATGGTGGAGGCGTCGAGTAATGACACCGGCCATTACTTTGTTCAATCTCAATTTTTCTGTGTTTTACACAAAACTTATATTTGGCCGATAAAATTAATTCTCAGACCCAAGAATTATTTAGTAATTTGCCACTTAACATCGATACATTATTTATTGCAATTTTCAATCAGAAATATTTTCATTGATTTTAAGTCAACTGTAATTTGCTACATCAATATTCATTCTGTAATTTTCAACATTATATATAACTGTATGTTTCTTTAGGGTGCAACTACAAATACAAGTTTAATCTAAAATTTAGTGGAATTATAGTTTTATTAAACGACATTTATAATTGCTTTATTTTTTTCGTCATTTCAATATTATAAAAAGTTTTCATAGTAAATTATACAGTAGCTATTTTTGTATCAATTCCATTTACGATGGTTACTGTGTAATCAAAATTGTAATAAGGAATCAAGTTTCTTAATGCAGTGGATTAGACGATATATTGTCGATTTATTTTAACAAAAAATCATTTATGCAACATTATAAGATCAGTCCGATTCCAAAAGTTAATACCATAAATTTATTTATTATCGAATTGTATGTGATTTGTGTAGAATAAATAATTAAAAGCGTTTTATTTTAATTTTAAAGTATTCAAGCCTTTGTAATTTTAAATAGCCTTTGTAATTCTGGCTAAGGCGTGGTTCATAAACATAAGATTTTTCCTATTAGTTCTTTCCATTTCTCTTGATATAAATGTTTTGTTAAAAACCTTTTGCGAATTAGTGACAGAATAATGTGATCCATGTGGCCGGAAGCAATTTTAACTTTCCAACTTTCTGTTGTTTCTTGACGCTTTTGTCTAGTCCTTTTGTATTACGGATTCGATAGTTTTCCTATTGTTTGTCTTGATCTATTGTATTTGTGTTCAGTTCGGTGCTAAAACAACTATGAATAAAAATAATTATAATGTCGTTGCTGAAGTTACAATGTGTATGTTTTCAAGTTTTCTACCGAATAAAATATTCTATTTTAATATACATCGCCGATTGTTAAAATTCAGTTGAATGTTTGCTGTCTACTTTATTGTAGACGTTTAAATGTAGTCAAAAGGATTTCATCAGGATTTGTGTACTTTCACATGGATTCTTTGACAGCCAAGAAAATAATGTAAATAGAAAAATCTTTTCGGCAACACAGGCTGTTCCTCCGTAAGTTAAACATTTTTCTAACAATATTTATGTATTCAAATTAAACAATTTTAGAAGTAATTCAATAATATGCAGTTTTCTATGTAATTAAAAAATGTTTATATGGGACGTAGCAATACCATGCTCACAGTTATAGGTACCTGAACTCCTTTGTTATTTTATAAGATAGCATTTAGTTTAGCTATTTCTAGCAAAGTAATTAATTGAATGATTAGCGCGGAATGTTTGAATTTATATCCCGAAGGTAGTCCCACTTTATTTAGTATAAAACACTAGCCACGACGCTTGCGAAGATGGATGTACCTTCAATTTTGATCATGTCCTCTTGTGGCTGGATAACTACTGGTAACGTCAATCCTTAGGATAGTTGTTAGCGTTATTAATTCAGGCAGCAGAAATAAATCAGTTATTAAACTTAATTAAATTGTATTGGTCTTTAGAAATGTTTACACGCAATTCAATGGCATTCTCATTCAGTCTGATATTTAAAATAAAATAATCAACACTTTGCAATTAATAAAATAAATCAACACTTGAATAAAAGTGACTTTATGATTTCTTCAGTAAGACGAAAGAAATGCTAAACTAGGTACTTACAGATTTTGACGCTGTACACAAACTATGTATTTATTATTTTAGAGTAACGCACCATTATCTTATTTATTTATTTATACTTGCTTTAGCTTTCGTTGATCAACAAACTTGTTACTAATTAAACTGGACTTTGCTTTGTTCAACAAAATTATACTCAAATAAAATTATCTGAATTATTCCCAAAAATATTACTGCTAAGTACCGCGCTACATTAGATGAATACATAATATAATACTTAATCGATTTATGATCACAGTTTAATTAGACATGACTTTATTTTTTATTAAGTTATTTTTCTAATATTATTTTATTCCGTATTATTATTTCGCTACGTACTCCAATATTACGACGTTCGGCAGATGCCCAAATTTTACTATCCCTCTATTAGAACTGGTCATTGTTTTTATACATACTAATCCCCTTCCCCTTATCGATGTGCATATTTTCTCAATATTACTTTGTACATAATTAACCCATTTTAGATTCTTCGCTATTCCCTTCTTCTGGTAAAATTCACGTGTGCCAATACTGCTGTCAGGTGTTTTTTTCGAGAGGAAAGTCGCCTGTCGACTACCCAGCTGGTCGGTCTGTGGTTATGTGGGGTTCAGCTGTCTCACAGATGGGACCCACCGAAACCTCTCGGGGGGTTTTGGTGTCACGTCTTACCGGTGCCTGTTTTCACATTACGTCAGTAAAGTGACCTGATGGTTTTGTCCCTACCTGATTTGTAGGTCTAGGCTCCTCCTCTTCCTTCAATTAAGAAAGAAGAGTTTCCAGCGGCCTACTCCCGTCCAGGCCTTTTCACCCTCCTACCAGTACGAGTTTTCTTCCTCGCGTTCTAGTACTCCTCCCTGAGTGCCTTTTGGCTAATAATAGCTGTAGCCAGGTTCGAAAATATATCCCACGGTTATCCTCGCGATTATTCTGTCGGAGAGTAGATCTGTACCCAGGTATACTTCTGCGACATGCCTTTCGGCTATCCAACTTTGGCAGGAGAATAGAGTGTGGTCCACGCTATCACTGCAGTTGGCGCCACAGTACTCGCACGTATCGGTATACCTTCGTCCTATGCGGTACAAATAGGCGCCAAAACTGCCATTCCCAGTTAGCATCTGGGTCAGATAGTACTTAAGGCTACCTCTCCTCGCCTCGTACCATCTCCTGACGCATGGGACGCATGGAAAGTGTCCATCTACCTTTAGTGCTGCTGTCCTATACTACTTGCCAACTGCTCAACGTGTCGGGCGCTCTTGTTTTGGGGCTACTTTGCGGGAGTAGGACCTCGCCGTTTGTGCAGCCGGGAGTTTTATCGGAACGGTACCTGTGATAACGCTCAATGCTTCAAGGGATACTGTCCGGTAGGCGCATGCAGCACCCAAGAGGGCCACGCTCTGCGTTTTTTCTAGTATTCCCGCAGTTCTCATCGTGTTTAGTGCCTCAGTCCAGATTGGCGCCACGTAGAGAGCCGTAGACTCAACCACACTATAAAATAGTTTCCTACTGCCGGCACCTAAGCCACCCATTCTTGGCATTAACCTATAAAGCTGAGAACTTATTGCGCTAGCCTTCTCAGCGGCATATTTCACGTGTGCTGAGAATCGAAGCGACTTGTCTAGCACGATACCCAAGTATTTCATTTCATTCGTGAAGCACACTTGGTGTCCCAATTCAGTAATATCTGCTTCTAGTACCCTTCTGGTACCCATATTGCCTCAGTTTTTGAGGTGCGATGCTAAGTCCATGTGAACTCATCCCGGCCTCAATTTGGGCAATCCCTCTGTTGAGACCTTCCTGCAGATTTACGATGTTCTTGTGCTTTTCCCTAACGGAAACATCATCGGCAAAGGCAAAAAGCTGCAGACTGTGTGGAAAAGGAAGTCCTAACATACTGTCGTACATAACGTTCCACAGTGTGGGACCTAGTACTGAGCCATGTGGGACGCCACACGGCAGGGTCTTTGTCTTCCAAGCGCCCTCCAAGGTGGTGTACATCATTTCTCTATCGCACAAATAGCTTAATAGAAGATATGAAGATCTTGAGGCCCTTTTTTAGCATCAAGTGCTTCTCTTATGATGAGCCAGTCCGCTGTATTAAATGCGTACTTGACGTCTAGCAGAACAAGCGCGCCTAGCTCTCTCTTGTGCTTTGTCCCAGCCGTGGCTGCTTTGTCGGATTGAACTACCGCGCTAACGGCTTCCACTGACGAGTGCCCCTCCCTAAAGTCAAATTGTCTGTAATGCAGGCCATTACTTGCCCACATTTCTTCTTTGCCTTTACGAATGAGCACCAAAGTAACTCTCTTCCACGTCTGAGGAACACCGGATTCTCAAGGTACTACCGGATTCTCCGGATTCTCAAGACAGGGTCGTATTGAGAATCCGGTACTACTCCTGTAAGACCAAAAGTAGTACTCCTGGGTTAACATCTACCAACAGCTTAATTATTTGACCTGGAATTCCATCCGGTCCCGGTGTTTTGCACATTTTTACCCTCCCAGCTTCATCCAGGCTTAAAATTGGTGCTTCCTTGATTGAGGCTATAGAGGAACTTG
>WYDF02319768.1:0-14495 GCA_009867245.2 Adranes taylori
ACTTATTCTTCCATAACTTCCCTAACCTTTCTGCAGCTACTCCCGCTTTCTTTACTAACATTTTTACATGTTCCGACGCACTTCCTGTCCTGTTCATCATATATCCTAAATACTTCCAATTATTCACACACTCAATTCTCATACCATTCATTTCAAACTCATCCGTCTTGCTTTCTCGCCCTCACCCCGGGAGAGAATTATTTTGTTATTATTATTACTATTATTATTAATGATACCTAACAATAAGTTCAAATTAGCGCGTCGTCGGACGAGGTGCCGACGGGTGGAGGAAGGCAATAATAATAGATGTGTGTTACCATGCATCTGTAATATTTCTTCAATACAACATAATCAACTTTAAAAGTTTTCGATATGAAATGATAATTTTAAAGGTTTTATATAAAATAAAATGCGAATAAAAGTCTATCTTGTATTATATAACATTAGATAAAAATTTGTTTCTACTTTCTAGTACCCGGCAACAGTTTTTCATAATGTTTCTGCTGGTATCCGTGAAATTGAACAATTGTTGTTGGTGCAATTTATATTTATGTACAAATAAACATATTATACATGTAATAATTTTATTTCTATATGTAATTATTTGTAATGATTTTATTTCTCCAATTCCAATAGATGAATTAATATTAACCTCCAGCGGGCGCGCGTTGGATATCAACACGAAAGGTCGCGTGTATTTTGTAGATACGCGATACTTATATTTCAAATTTTGAATATATACAGTGACTTAAATTATTTTATAATTGATATAGGATTAATAAAACTAGGTTATTTTATAAATATATTTGTTTATTTATATATTTAGAAAGTATTGTAAAAAAATATACAAAAGAACAATAGAAAAGAACATATGAAACAAATTCATAAAACTACGAATCTAGAATACAAACATATAAAAAAAAAACTTTTTATTTATAAAATGCTAAACATAAAAAATATTTCTCAGTAATAAACAACTAGTGTTCCAAAACTACATTTATTAACATTTTCAATTTTAGAAGAGCTTATGAGCCCAGCATATTGATTTAGTTGACATATGTTTCGTGGAAACTATTACCACATCATCAGAACTCGTGTCTGTATGTTGATTTAGAAGTATTTCTTTGAAATTTTCAGCATTTTGTAGTAATATTTGGAAGATTTATAGTATATAAATAGTTTATTTTTGTTAACATTTTTTTTTTATTAAAATTGTGATGCACTTTTAATCTTATTGGTTTTTCATTTTGCAGCGTACCACCGTCATTTCTGACGATTAATACTGATCTGTTGAAGACTCCAATATCACGAACATTATTTATTTGCAATTGCGAACATTATTGAATTGTAGGAATATTTTAAATAGTGTAGTCTTATAAGGAGTGTACAGCTAGTCGTACTAAATTTGACGACTTACAGGATTACAGTAGGAGAGTTAACTTGAGTCAACAACACCCCTATACTTTTGTGTTCAACAAGTAAAAAGGTTTTGGTTGTTTAAGATAAGGGACGGGTTGATTTGGAGGTCGGGGTTTTAGAGATTGGAGAAAAGGCCTTAAGTGGGAACAAAAGGACTTTCTTAATTGTTTTAAGGGATTTAATTTAGACGATAGTGTTTTGGGGATTCAATCAAGGATTTTAAAATTTTAATTAAGGCGATTTCAACACGTTTAACGGTTTGAACTAATTAAGAGTGTGTTACTGAAAGGTAATTCTCTATACAGAAGCTAGTTTATTAAAATAATAATAATAATAAAATAAAAGAAAATTTTCTTGGACTTTAATACAATTTCATATTTTCTAAGCAAAAAAATTTTCTTTCAATAAACTGGTTAATGAAATCATTGTTATAAATTCGCATACAATGGATTACTTAATACAATTTCATTTTACTAAGAAATATCTCACACGCATATTGCGCTTTCAATTGTTATGCAGACGCACTGCGAGTCTTCAATTACAAGTTAGAATATTATTTTAATTCTGCTTTCACATTGCTAGATTCAACATGTATATAATTTATTAGATATTTAAAATTCATTTTTGATTGGAACATAAATCAACATTATTTATGATTCCCAATTATATTATTATAATATATTAAATTAAATATTCCTTTTTAATTCAATTAGATCTCTAAGCTTTAACATTGTTTTGGATTTAATAATTTATAAATAACTTTATTTCATACGTGGACCAGGAATCAGCTTTATTCCAAACTCAAAAATTATTTTAAACTTCATAATTAGAAATAAAAATAGAAAATCAGATCTATTCTTTATTTTCATCTACGATTCAACTAAAATCATTAAAATTAATTTAAAAGAAAAGAAATTAAAGTCATCTCGAATAAGCTTGTAAATATTTTTTAAAGTTAAAAATAAATATTTTAAAAACCCAAGTTTTCTAGCTGGAAACTTAACTCTCTTGTGCTTCTTGTATTATTACCAAGGCGTTATTGATAATAGAAAATTAATATTCACTAATCTGCCAATGAAAGTTAAAATCAAATGTAGCTTGTCGAATACACCCAGGCACCTGCTGTGTTTCCACATAATAGCTAAGCTACTTATACCAAAAAAAAAAAAAACATTTAAATCTTTCCTGAAAAAATCATTTATGTTCCTACTCGAAAAATCTTTATGTAAAAATAAAATAATATTTTTTATATTTGGAAATAATATCGAGTTATAAGAATATTGTAAATCAAATTAAAATAAATAATCCAGATTAAAATTGCTTTTTAAATAAAATTACGGGATGAATTATTTGAAATATAGTCACGACACGACACAAAATAAGATCATTAAAATAGGTCAATCAAATTTGTACATTAGACATTATTTCTTGGCTAAAATGGCTCCAAATTTGAGACATGAGTATATTTAAAATTTATTACATTGTATTGTATTTTTTAATATATTCAGAATATATTAAAACATTCATAATTTGGAAATAAATTGGTATTTTAGGTAAAATCCAAACATTTAATTCTCTGTCACTGGTTTATGATGTTAGATTGCGCCACAAAAACTGTGCTATCAATCTTTTTCAAATAGACTCAGATCAGAAATCGACATCCTAAAATATTATACTAAAATATTAAAGTTTCTTAATTACACATAAAACTCAAATCATATTAAATTATTTATTTTATTCATTTCAAATCAAATAAAACAAAATCAAATTGCATTCACTTCGTATAAACTTAAAATTATTTTTAACATTAAATATATTTTTTTAATCTGTTCCCTTACAGTGGAACTGTAACTCTGTATCTATTAAGTGTAGAAAAAGTACCTGTTATACCAGAGAGTACCTGCTTGTAGAAAAAATGCATTTAGATTACAGCCCCTTTCTGTAAAACTCTGCACGCTGTCGTCGATTTAATCCTTAGAAACGAAGGATAGGATTAAAAACTGAAACGCGGGCCGCAATTCGTATTCGCCCTGAATTTTACAAATCTCAAAATTGGAGCACTTGAACGTGAAATATAGACCTGTGGGCCAAGTATGTATTAGATTTAACTGTACAGAGTGACAGACGAGAAAGAAACAGAAATAAATAATCTTCTAATTCATAAAATCAAAATGATTCATTAGTATCATTCATAATAAGCACATAATCTATTATTCCGACATGCTTCAGTAAATAAACGAACGAATTAAACAATCTCTTTTATTTGATAATTTAGCGTAGTACGCAAGAACGCTGATGCATTTTATAAAAAGCCAACAGGTCAAAATCAAGGAGGAAGCAATAAGATTACAAGCTAAACGAACATTTAACAGCATCCCAATAAAGCATGGAAGAAAAACAGAAAGAGAGAGAGAGAGAGATAAATAACAAACATGCATTCAAAATAGTATTATAAGAGGCGAATGAAAAGAGTTTCATAATTTAGTATCCATTAAAAATGTATTTAATTTGTTTTAAACAGAAATCACTATGGAAAACAATGATCCTTATTTTATCATTTTATAAATAAAAATTTTGAAAATAAAAATATATTAAACATTCTTCCATTACATGGTTACTCAGTTAAAAAAAGGAATTTATGAAAATTCCCAAGAATAATTAATATGGTAAGTACAAAAGAAGCAAAAGCCCTCAGCCTCCGGCAGCCCTTAAATGAGTAGAGGATGCGAAGAATCCACAACGTTATTCATGCAATGAAAAGGCTAAACGTAGATATTATGGGCGTAAGCAAAACACGATAGTCTGACGCTGGAGAATACATAATACAGGAACATGCAGCATACTATTCAGGCAACAACGATTCGGAACATAGAAATGGAGTAGAAATAATCATAACTGTTCGCTTTTCCATTAGGCAAAATATTGTACAGCTATATGCCCTAATAGCGGAAAAAGAAGAAGCATTGGTTGAAAATTTCTATGAAAACTCTCATGAAACAAAATAAAAAGAATGAACTACCAATAGTCAGAGGTGACTTCAACGCCAAAATAGGCCACGGAGAACATTCTGATATGTCGGCTACTTTGGATTAGGTACACGCAACGAGAGAGGAGACAGACTTGTACAATTCCGTGAGGAACATAACCCAGTTATTAGTTCCTTATTTAAACTTCCCCCACGCTGACTATACACATGGAAATCTCCAGCTGATACACTGGTAAAACATCGTTAGGAACCAAATACGTTACGTCCCTATTCCACTACAGTCAAGTCCGTAAGAACTTATTCCGGGGCTGACGAATTCTCCAACCGCAAACCCGTTGCAAGTAGGTTGGAGATCATGTTAAAGCGCATCGGCAAAGAATTCTCAAGAAAACTGATTGATATTAGAAAGCTCTAAAAGTTTGTAACTAAATATAAAGTTCAGGAATCCATCAGTAAAAATTTGCAACAGTAAAAAAAAAGCCATTTAAACAACATGCTCACAATATTTCTATGAAGAAAAACAAAGAGGAAAGACTAGTAAGGGATGCTAAAGAAACATATCTGTTAGGAAAGTGCAATGAAGTCAATCTGTGTGAGAAAAAATACGATTGTCACAATATGCATTAGAAAATTAAAGAAATTACATCAAAAAGAACGAGTAAGCGCCAGCTTACTGAATAAAGATGGAATACTAAAAATAGAAGTAAATGATCTACTTGTTACCTGGAAACAATATGCCGAGGAACTATTTTCCGACGTCTCCCTAGAGAAACCTAACTTAAACAAACCTGCAACTGTACCACCAATTATGATATGCGAAATAGAGGGAGCTATATTATCCATAGAAGATAACAAAGGCTTAGGTCCGGATAGTATTCACATTGAGATCCTTAAAACTGGATGTTAGATTTTTTTACATTCTAGCGAAGTTATTTAACATTATCTACGACACCTAAAGGCTGGATGCATTGGACATTTATCGCCATACAAAAAAAAATCAAATGTAAAAACCTGCGACCAACACAGTTTAATAAGTCTAATTGACGACTTGTCTAAGACCTTCACACAAGTAATCCAAAACAGGATTTAAACAATGTGGATTCAGAGGTTGACGAATCACAATTCGGCTTCCGAAATGCTCACCACTGCTCAAGTCTTGCAAAGGCGTTCGATTGTGTCAATCATGAACGATTCATATCAATCCTACGGTAGGCAGGACTGATAGTAAAGATATAAAGGTGATAGCAAATCTCTATTGACCGAAAAAAACAAAATAAAGAAAGGTGTACGCTATCTCCATTTTTATGCAATAGGTACACATAGGAGATCTTCTAGGAAGCGTTGTATGACGCTGATATGAACATAAAGCTCAACAGGGAATTATTAATAATGTTTGATATGCTGACGATACGGTCCTACTTGCTAGCGATATTAAACAGCTACACCATCTTGTAGAAAGGATCCAAGTCATCCAAGTCAAGCTTACAGTTCCAAAAACTCAATGAATGTGTATTTGTAAGTGACAGCAACGATTGGAGCAACTGATACTCGGCACTGAACTAGTAGAACAGGTTGAGAAAGATTATCTGGTCCCATTAGTTACAATGGGACCAGTCTATGGAAATAAGATGAAGGATCAAGAATAGCATTTAACAACATAAATATATTATTCTTCAGTAGAGATATATCTCTAAAAACAAATATTAGGCTGGCAAAATGTTACACATTTTCACTTCTTCTATATGGCGTAGAAGCATGGACTGTGCCAGACAAATTGATGAAAAAATTAGAGGTTTCCTAAATGTGGGTCCGTCGTATTTTACGTACATCGTGGACGTACCGTATTCCATCAAAAATAAATCCCATTTACGACTAAAAAGCGTAAATTGTAATACCTTGGCGTGTGAAATATCGTATTCTTCAACTCATTATAAAGTGCAAAACGGATAGTAAAAGAGCACCTGGTAGACGAAGTCACTCATAGTTGCACAATCTGTGTCAATTGTATGGACCCAGTTCTATACAACTTTTTAGAAGTGCAATTAATAATGTTTATCCGTGACAGATCCGTGCCCTATCCGTGACAGATAGGGCACCACTAGAAGGACATAAATATATGCTATCTATCTCAATGGTATACTTTTAAAATAAAACTTGTCAACGGACATCTCTTAGTATTTACTGAAATAAATTTTCACTTGATGCATATTTTTATTGACATTAGAAAATTCAAAATTACTCATTTCAAACTCAGATTATTTACAGACATGGATACAACTATACATCTATCTAAGGAAATTCGTTGTATCCTATTTAGTAGAGCTCAATTTATTCAATTTGATCATTCAAGCAGACATTGAAAAGTATGGATTTCTTTCAAATTTTAGACCAAGGGATATTTACTTGGGAGGCGATTATTTGGGATACATTGAATAATAATACTTCTTATTAAGGTTAGCAAACCATCTGAGTTACCAAGAATATCCACATATATTTGAATGTTAAAACTCATTAAACACCCCTTGTAAATAGACTAGAAAATGATAGACATATAAACGATTAACAAGCGGAAGAGAGAAACACTCATGAAACTTAACGAAAGAAATGACGCGAAGAACTAACAATTACTACGCCCCTGACGTCGGTCATTAATTATAATTTAACCTGTGGTTAGGACTTAACAAGCTGTCACTAGCGAGATTGTTAGCGGTTTTATTTATGAGATTTTAAAAGCTCGACTCTATTCATCTTTTTCTTATTCTAATTCCCGTCTTCCACTTGAATCGTTGTCTCTCTTTCTGTGGCTTAAGATAAGAGAAAATTGTTACATATGAGTATTGGTGTTGGAATGTATGTGTTTGAATGTGTGGAAGGAAAAGGATATATGTGCATTTCGATGCGCTTTAGTGTGTGCGCATATTGGACTTTAAAGCCAGTTTTATGGCAGTCAAGTTGAAGTAGTGTCGTGAAGGTGTTTGATAAGTTACATTCAAATAAACATATTCTATAATATTGCTGAAATATTATGAAATAATGTTCTGGTACTGGGACACGTATGATGCAAACACACTTGTACCACGATAGTTCAATGGACCGTGGGACATTATTTCAGTGAGTCTGCAGAATTTTTTTTATTTCTATGTAGCTAAAGAACCCAGTAAGTAAGCTTCACGTCATAGTGCTCCTTAGAGATGAGATAAGTCGGTCCTTTTACTGAACAGTTTTATTGAGATCCAAGAATAATTTATCACTGTGAAGAAAAGTCGTTCTTTTTACGAACTGTTCTTTTACTTCCAATTTGTGGACCTGACAAAGGCTTATGATAGTATACCCACAGGCAAATTATATTCCAACTCCATGTCGGGAGTTAAGATCGGAAAGGTCTTAATAACACAGTTTAAAATAACAAAAGGGTTTTACCAGGGGTGCTGTATCTCTCTGGCTTTGCTTAAAGAAAGGATTTAAGCACTGACAAAATAAATGTTTAGGTATGAGGTAAGCTTAGGCCATACTACCATTTACAACCTATAGTTTGCGAAACAACCAAGCAGTGCTGGCAGGATATAAAGAAGATCTTGAATATATGACCATAAAATTGAAGAATGGGTTTGGGTAATGAATGTGAAGAAAACTAAATACTAGCTCCCTACGTGTAAGTGATACAGAGGAAATAGGACCATGTGCAGCATATACTCACATGGGTACAATATTTTATAAAACTGGTACAAAACATAAGACACCGTATTACCCAGGCAAGAAAGGTAATAAAATGCCTTAATGGAATCTTGTGGAGTAGCAAAATCACGAGACACAGAAAACTGAATACATATAATGCCGTATTAAAAAGCAGCCTCCTATATGGTTCAGAAACCTGGCGTCTAACAAAAAGAAGTAAGAAAATACTTGAAGCTATCGAGATGGATGCTGTTAGATGGTCCTCAAGAATATCACGACTCGAAAGAGTGAGAAAAGATGACATTCGTTTACCGATGAATATTGAAGGTCCAATCTCAACTGTTATCGAATAAAAGCAACTAGACTCGTATGGACATATGCAGAGGACGCAAGATGATACATTACCTAAGCAGGTGATAAACTGGACTTAAAAACACGTAAAGAAAAGAGGCAAACCCAGAATAGCGTAGAATGATCAGATAAGAAAAGCGACCAGCCTGAAGATGGAAAGATCGAAACCAGTGGCAACTAGGTTTCGGACAACGTCGTCGAACGTTTTGAACCCGATTTAATATATATTACTACATTATAAACGCAAATAAAATATTAAAAAATATTCCTTATGGACATTATAAACACAAAAAATTTAAAAAACCATTTTTCAGACATTAACTAAAAATTTAGAGCAAAAATGATAATCTCTATCTGGGTATGTCCTCACTTAGAAAAGTATTTCAATTTTCTCATATAAATAATATTATTTAAGGTAACAAAATTAGAAGCAATTTGTTAATACATTTTAATAGAAAAATAAGAACTTTATGTCTAAAGAAATAATAAAATATATTTACTTACGAGCGATTGCTTCTCGTATTACGTCGATTATAAAAATTTTAATCATTACTGCGCACGTACAACTAGTCTAGCTCAAAACAATGGCTGGCAGTGGCTGGCTAGGCTATGTTGCGTTAGCAAAAGAGTGAACCGGAGAAGCCCTCATTCAAAGAATGAATCACACTTTAGTGCACTCACGTGTTTTGTTTTCATCGTGTTCAATTTATATCGTTTTATGTCCATTGTAATTGTAGACATTTATTTCACTGTTCTTTCTGTAACTTAATTTTTTGAACAGTGAAAACATTATTTTTTGGGAGAACTATGGTTGAAGTACAGATGTGAGTAAACATTTATTTTATTAAAAATGAAATGATTGAGAAATACAGACACCTAAGTTTTAGTAATTTTACTCTGAATAAATACTTATGATACTTATACTTAATGTCAGGAGTTGTCATTTAATATAAAGCTCACTAACTATGATTATTTAAATGTAGTCCGCTTATTTTGATCCTTTCATTCAAACCAAATGACTAATGCACTATTTTGATGTTTATTTTATTTATTTAAAGTACTTAACACTTACGTACTTAACGTATTTAATTATGACATTTAAATTGACTCTTAAATCAGTTCATAGCATGGATAGATTCATTTCTTTTGTTACTTTAATTATTTATTTTAAGTTCATGCAGATATGCAATTCGTTTTGTTCTTATGTGTATGGAACTCTCTGGTTCAGCGATAAACTAATATAAGAATCGTTTTATACCGTTTTGTATTATTGGTTGTGTTTATATTTGACGGATTTGATGTGGGCAGTGCGAGCAAGATGCATTATTTCCAATGTTTATGTAGAACACTGTTGTAAACCTGTTAACTGCACACTCCTTCCCGAGACTTTTTCTATGTATTTTATTGTGGAAAAGTATGTATCGGCTTCTTCAGAAATAAATAACAATAAGTAAGTGCCATATGCGAAAGGTTATGACTTAGGTATTGTTAATTATTTCATTTTTTGGTTTTAAGACTTACTTAGCACATAATTGATTGCACTCATGAACAAATACCTAACAACGCTAGATTGTACTTTATTCTATATTCACAAATGACAAGAAATATTACATAAAATAAACCATTGCACATTTGTCGAAACTTTTATAAAAGTACTCAGAATCTGGATTTGTTATAAAATTCACAAAATCCTCACATATGATTCACCCGGCATTGTTAAAACCCGTTTGTCAATTTTTAAACACAATCTAAAATTAGATAAATTACGTCGCATGACCTGTCAGACCACTTGCATGACAGGGCAGCGCGCATGTGGCCCGTAGGATTTTGAATATCCATAAAAACATTTAACGTCTGCCACAAATTGTATATAGATACACATTTTGTGTTATTTCTTAGGACACACGATCATCTCGCTTAATATGATCTACGCTTAATACAACTACAAAGAAGGTAGTTTATCATTTTGATAAACACTGTATATGTAAATTTTAAAATAATTTATGCAGTCTTTATTAGTACTTGGAAAATATTGTATTGCTTCGCACCTATTTGGATTATATAATTATTAAGATTTTTATTAATTCCATATCTTCAAGTCATAACACAACATATCAAAACACTCTTCAAAGAATTAGTATGCTAATAAGACATCATGCTGCGGCTTTTAATATCTTCAATCTCACATATTTAAATATTTATGTCCATTTAAAGCATAGACTTCATCATCATCAAAAAAATATGAAAACAAAAACGACAAAATAAAATTAAATACTTCATTTGCACTGATCGTTGATACATAATATAAAACTATTACGATTGAAATATGTTTTAACATCATTAGTTTTCAAATACATGGATTATAATTAGCAGGAGCGTTTTGCAATTAAGAGAATATATTCCTTTGCTGAAATGAAAATTAACTTTACATTTAAGATAAAATGTATGTTTCGTATTGGAGATAAATCAATTGTAATTGGTCATTAGTAAACTAGACATTTATTTCAATTCACCCTAGGAGATGAATAGTAAAATTCAATATGAATATTTAATATTTACAGTTGTAAAATAATTTTTTTATTTATATATTGACTATTGTAGTTGTTAGATATTCAAAATTAAAAGTTTAATAAGTTAGTTTTTAAAATATTAATTTTACATTATTATATACTCGACCTTATTGGCATCAAATTATACAACAATAAATATGCAAAGAAACTAAATTAAATATATGTCATCTAAATAGAAATTCAGTTCAATCTACAATGAAGCCTACAATTTATAACATATAATTAAGCTCCGTAATATAAAACTGAAAATTTTTCGGCAACAGCACACTAACAGGACTGTGTATTCTTCTTTTAGTAGAATGTATGAATTCAATTTTGGGTTTAAAAATGAAGTAAGTAAACAAGCATTTTCACTTATAAAATAAATAACACATAAGTATATTTCATATACAATTTGTACATAGTATCTTTTACTATCGAAATCCTAGATATCGAATCTAACATTGAGTATCATATTGAACATTGAATGTGCTTAAAATAATATACTGTAGATATATATATATACAACATAAAACCGCGCACAATTAAAAGGTCTATGGAAGTTCAAAATATTGGCATTGAACTAGTTCGTACATTCACTTCATGTAAGAACGTCACATAAGTAGTTTACTATATTTGTTATAAACACAATTAATCATTACGCCTTGAAAACACACGTAATGTTTATATGTTTGACACAAAATTCATGATCAATATATTAATTATTGAAGAAACCCGCAAGAAACTTAGGTAAATCTTTTTACGGTTTTATGTACATCTCTCTGTAATACATCTCTCTATCTTACATCTCTTTATAATACATATGTGTATATCTTTAGCATCTCTTGAAAACAATATTGTAACTAGAAATTTACCAATTACTAATCCAATGGAGTATCTTTATGTATAATAAACAAACATTTCTGACATTTTCAGTTCTTTCCATTTGTACCCACTTAAAATGAAATCTCATGAAGCAGAACACTTTTTCACACTCTAAATTTTTTTGAGCTTGTTTCACTCTATATATACGTTGTATCATTTGATAATCCCATTTTTAAATGATCTACCCATATAAAATGTGATTACACTGATGAAATATGCTACAGGTGCTAAATATACTTCATGTTTTAATGATTTTACTATATTCTCTTATTCTTATACAAAATAAGAATATGTATACAATACCGCACTAAGTCAGGTAAATGCCTATTAACAATATCCCTAATAAACAGTGTGCGTTTGTTTTTAACTAAACAATACACAATTAGATGGACAATCATTTACCATCCATACAGTTTTCCAGAACAACATTAAGAACTGATTCACAATCTAAATCACTCTTTACAATGGAACTGGCTTTTGGGAATTGTGCTCTTGTAAGAACTTGTATACTAGCGTACTTTAAAAAAATATGTCTTTTAGCTCATCGCTATCGAATTTAATTCAACTACTACTACATTTTCAGTAGTAGCGAATAGTGAGTTTCCTTAACAGTGCTATTACATTTTCAGTCAACAAATTAACTATTAAATCAACTGATTCTTGCATACTGCTATTACGATATATCCAAATGTTTACGTAAATAAGAATAAGTTTACAATACAATATGTTTACAATACCGCACTAAGTCAGGTAAATGCCTATTAACAATATCCTCAATAAACAGTGTACGTTTATTTTCTACTAAACAATACACAATTTGATGGACAATCATTTATCATCCATACTTGCAATTTTCCTCCATACTTAAATTCATTCATTTGCATAATTTTTGTCCCGGTCACTTCTTTCGAGCTTTACGACTCTCGTTGTACTTAACCCTCTCATAGAGTTTTCAAGATCAACATTAAGAACTGATTCACGATTTAAATCCCTCTTTACAATGGAACTAGGTTTTGGAGATTGTGCTCTTGTAAGAGCATGTATACTAGCGTCCTTTAAATAGAATATAACACTTTTAGCTCATCGCTATCAAGTTTAATTCAACTAAGACTATTTGCTACCACATTTCAGCACCTATTGAAATTTTGACATATGAAATAGTGAAATTGAATTCTTCTAAAATCAATCTAAATATTGTACATCGACTCGAAAGATTTGTCATCTCAAAAATATTAATTAATGACTCCCTTAGCCACAAATATTTTTTACTTAAAATTTGTGTGGGTAACGTATACTGCGCGTAAATGGTGGTGTTGCCATTTCAGACTTTTCCTGGTGTTCTAAAGTACAGATAAAACACTTTTTTTGCTCGATGTACATTGAATAAACCTCAAAAATCTCAAATTCCAACTTCGCATCATATTTCGAAAAATATAAAAATAAGATGTATATGAATCTACTCCTCGAAACTATCAACATCATCTCAGAATTTGGCAATGACTGAAAATTATGAGAAAATGCCAAATTGTAAATTCCAAGAACAAAATAAAATAGCTGTTCCTATACTAAATTTGACCGTCTAACCTTGTTAGCGAATCTTACTATTAATATTTCCAAAAACATAAATATAAGATATATATAAATCTCCTCCTCTAAACTATCAACATCATCTCACAATTTGTCAATGGCATGAAAATTATGAGAAAATGTCTAAATGTAAAGTCCATAAACAAAATAAAAATAACCAGTATCAGTCAGTATCTAAAACAAAGCAATATTTACTATAGCCTACAATTTAATTAATTTGAATTAAACCACTTAACACAAGTATATGATGGCATTTTCGTAATTGAAACAGTTTAAACTACTATTTTGTAATAAGTTTAAAATTATTATCAGAATGCACTTTTTTCCATTCCATATTAATATTTCCATATTCCGCATTGTGTTATTATAAAGCTAATACCTTTTATTTGCAGCCAAAATATTTCCAATGTAGTTATTCCTATAACAATTATAAATAACGACTGTTCGCATTACTTAAAAAAAGTTTCATTTTTAACAACCTTATTGTCATCTACTACTGTTCGTACCCCTGTTCGTACCGCTTCTTGGATATACTTACAATTACGTGTGCGAACAATCAATTTCAAATCCTTACTATATAATCCCGAGATAAAAGAATTTATGACTACAATTTCGTTAGTTGTATACAATAATTTTTGCCTTTCTCCATTATCTGACTGAGTTATAGTGAGCTTCCTTAACAGTGCTTCATTAGTGCTACCAAACTCATGCAAACTGTAAGCCCCTTGTTTCATATTTTGTAGTTTAGACATCAAAGCAGACTCACTTGTCTTAGTTAAGAAATAATATTTTCAATCATTTACTAATTCTAAATTAGGGACATATACTTCTTTCATTCGTAACTTCGCATTCTCTGATAACTACATTTTAAAATTAAATTCGTTAATAGTTCCTTACTCTTTTCCTTTAACATACTTCTTCTTCTTATGACACCATCTCTTCTTATGACACCAGGCTATCATTGTACTACGCGAAACCGCTGCTCTGAAAATTTCTGTTGAGGTTCTTCCGAGCCATCTGCGCAGATCCTTCAACCACGAATT
>WYDF02319779.1:0-14495 GCA_009867245.2 Adranes taylori
CAACGAAAGGATAAAACAAATTATGGGGGTTTCACATGACATAGTAGACGATATAAGGATTAAACAACTCAAGTGGTGCAAAGGACGTGCAAAGGATGCCTGAAGAAAGGCTCCGAAAGGGAGGAAGACCAAGGAAAAGTTGGAGAGAGGGGATAGATAGGGAGATCAGGTTGAGAGAACTGGGGGACAACCTCTGGCAGAATCGAGATAAGTGGAGACTGGTAATCGGAAGACGTAGAAGAACGTTGTAAACCGAATTTTATATAGGAAAGATTTGAAATCCCAGACAGAGATTCCTAGGTCTGGTAAACAAAATTTGACGTTTCAAAGTTATTTCAAAAAGCATTCTTGGTCGATGTACTCCGATGCTCTGTATGGAGCACTATGGAAAATGTGCATTATTCTCGGAACCAACGAAGCACTGCACTATCCGGTTACAAAACCATTTACAAACTCGAAAAATGCTTTCGATCAATATGCCTCAACGCATTATCATAAGTTTTCTGAAAGGAAATCGGTAGATTTTAACAGAATGGTTCAAGACGATCGAAATCTTGTAGAATGTTTGAACCGCGTAAACAAGGAAATAGCCGAAGACGACGAAACAAATTAAAATGTATAATATAAAACAAAATTATTAAGGAAAAATTTAAGCAACCCGCTAAATGTTGAAGCGAAATAAAAATGTGTCATGATTTTAATCTCTTTAAGAGAATTTTACATTTTTAATTAACACCGAGGGTGGCGAGACTTTGCCAGATTCGCGATGTTAATTATTAAATTAACATCTTCAACCCTTCCTTCCTGCTATATAGTATGCATATATATTATATAGACCACTTGTTGATTCCTTAGGGAGCATTTAAATCCTAAAGCCGCGGCGTCAGTTTACTCAGACTAATTAAACATTAAATCGTTAACAGTTCGCGTTGATTATTTTCAAGGTTTCCACTTTATAAATATAAATTAGCAAACATTTTATTAACCTTACAATTAATTATTGTTTACTTTTCATCCATTTTTATTATGTATATATTATTTTTTGTTTTGATGCGGAAATTGGATGTTAATAAGAATATAATTTAAAGCAAGCTTTCGTTAAATATATTAACTTCGTCAGACTACAAATATATGGATTATGATACAATGTATAGATTTTTTTAAATTATGTCTTTTTTGGATTGATTAATTTAGAATTTTGTATGGCAGGTGGTATTATGGTCAGTGCTTGGCTAAGTGATTTCATTTTGTGTTTAGTTTAGTTTATACTGACCAACCTTCAGTTGATGGTATTTGGTTATTATTTGTCATCGATAGATTTTCTTTTATTAATGTGCGGTATATTTTACTTAAATTGTTGCAATCTGTCCTGTAGTTAATGCTGTTTTTGTTACATTTTATGTTTACGAATTCTAGTGTGAGGCGTTTTCTATAGTTAGATAAGTTGTCGAGGATTCTTATTTTTTCTATGTCAAAGTCGAAGTTGTGTTTTTGTTCAAAATGGTGTGTTGCGAGTGAGGTTTTAGAGTTTTCTTTGTGTTGTCCTTTACAGTAATTTTTGTGGTTTGACAAAAAATTAAAAACAGCCAAAGAAAAATATAACAACCAAACAATAGATACAAATATCACAAACCAGAGCAACGTTATTTCAAAATCACATACATAAAACACGTATCACATAAAATAAAACACACACTAGAAATTGAGAACACTAAAATTAGCCTATACAATGAGAACAAAATAAGCAGAATCTTTTCAAAATTAAAAAGCAAAAGCAGCAAAGAACAAAACTCAAACATAATAAGTACCAAGACTGCTCAGGAATATACATTCGACAGACCAGACAATACCTCAACAACAGAATCTCAAACCACAAAAATGACTGTAAAGAACAACACAAAGAAAACTCTAAAACCGCACTCGCAACACACCATTTTGAACAAAAACACAACTTCGACTTTGACATTTAAAAAATAAAAATCCGCGACAAGAATCTAACTATAAAAAACGTCTTATACTAGAATCCATCATGATAAAAAGAAACAAAAACAACATTAACTACAGGACAGATTGCAACAATTTAAGCAAAATATACAGCGCACTAATAAAAGAAAATCTGACGACGACAAATAATAAGCAAGTACCATCAACTGATCAACCTTATCAGATAAACCAAATACAAAATTAAATCACCTAGACAAACACTGACCATAATACCACCTATATGCAAAATTCAAAATTAATTAATCAAAAAAAGACATAATTCAAAAAATCTATAAATTATATCATAATTCATATATTTGTAGCCAGACGAAGTTAATATATTTAACGAAAGCTTGCTTTAAATTATACTTTTATTAACATCCAATTTCCGAATCAATACAAAAATAAATTATAATTAATAAAGAAATTATTAATTAATATTATTAAAAAAAAACTGCTCATCAATAAAAATCAATAAATTGTATTGAGTATCTTTTACCAATTCTAATTAATTATGAACAACAATCTATTAAAAAACCATTGGTTAATAAAATTGTACTATATACGGTTAGTTCTTTGATTTCTAGTTCACTTTTTACATCGAAACTGTTAATTATTTGAGTACTGTAGAACCTTGGAGTACTCTGGCCCACCAAGACCTTGTATCAACTCGTTTTAAATGAGCTGGGGGGAATTCCCGACTTGAATTTTGGAAAATGTAATTAGATTTAAAATAAAAGTAACCCGATTCTATAAAAGTAATTAGATACTAACAGGGTGAATATAAGAAATAATAGTCTAAAAAATTTTTTACCTTCAAAAATTTTTTTTCGTTCATATTGTCTTATTACTTTTTTAAAGCTTATAATTAAATGAAATGCTTCTTTGATAAATACCCAACTTTTGGTTATAATCTAAAACAATGAATAAAAGCTATCGGCATCAATTCGAGCTATGTTTAATAAACAAGGAAGATTTTTTAATTTTAAATATCACCGTTTTCCTAAAAAAAACTTATCTTTCCCATTTTATCGTTACTACTGTTGATCTACATGCTAATTTTCAGAATGAATAAGAATTTTTGGTTGAGATATTTTGAATTTAATTAAAACCAAATTTGGCAACCTTAATAAAATAGTTGCATATTTGCATACCGTTACGTTTTATTTGGACACTAAAACGATTATATCTGGTTTCATGAATTGTTTTGGGGAAGCTCCCTCTTTGCCATTTTACGCAAAAGGGTTGTTTAGGGTTAGTTAATGAATTGCAAACTAGTATATATAAATTTCATGGGAGTCCGTCTTTATACAATCTCCACATCTTTCAATATTGCGGTGCCAAATTCATTATGCAAAGAGTTCATCGTCTATTGCAAGTTTCTTCTTGTACACTTTTTTTTTAAGTTTCGAGAAAGGTTTTATAATAATGTTTAATTTGGAATTAAAACAATAATAGGTTCAAGTCCTTTGGTGTAATATTTAAATAAAGAAAACAACAAAATTGTGTTTATTTTATACAATAACCGTTTCGACATTTCAACTCCGTCGTTATCAGACTTTAAAGTTTCGAAATGGACAACCCTTGAGTAAGAAAATCTTTTTCACGTAATAGAAAAATGTATTGAAAATCCAAACCCAAAAATAATAAATTAAACTCAACATAAATTCCGATGAAATCGGATTGGTATCACCAAAATAAAGTCATATCATTAGAAATTAATAATTGTAATTTAAAAAATTGAAAAGGAATTTTCAAGTTTTTTTTTCTAATTATAAATTAATTTTAACATGTGACTTCATCGTGAAGTGATGAAGCAACAATGAATCACTTCACGAGGCTTTACAATTACTATTGTAGCTTCATTACTTCATGATAAAGCCACGTGTTAAAAGTATATTATAATTATTTTTAAAAAAATGCGATAATTCCATTTTGCATTTTTAAATTACAATTTTTCATTTCTAATCATATGCACTTATTTTTTAATTTCTGTAGAGTTTATCATAAGTTTTGGTTTTGCATTTTCAAATGGGGTCTTTCATGAAAAAGATTTTCTTATTCTATGGCTGTCAATTTTCAAACTTTAAAGTCTGATGATGGTATAGTTGTAATGGCGAAACGCACCTCATTTTATTCTGGTTATTGAATAAAATAAACACTGTTTTCGAGTAGGAGCACAGTTGTTTTTATTATTTAATCCTGCGGGATACTGTATGGCCCAAAAATGTTGCTGAGCGTATACGCCAGTCTGAAAGCACACGATACCGCACCGCTACACTTTTTGTATTGCGCAAATGGCTTTCCTATCTCTCCTATACTGGTGGAATTGCAGACAAGACACTTAAAACGTAGGTTAATTTTGTACTATAGGTTCCGGTTATTGATAGCAGTCAAATTGTTTGGGTCTTCAGTAGAAGATTTAGTGATTTCCCAACGTTGACTTAGCCTGTACTGGGGCGACATGTAGTAATATTGACTGTACTACCGAGCACATCAGCTTTCTTTTGGAAGTACTAGGTCCTCCCACTTTATAGGTGAAGTTCGTGTGACTATTTTTTCCGCCACTTCCAGTATATGTTTATTAAATCGCAAATTCAGAACTTATACATATATAATTGGTAATTTGTACCAGGTAAGTACACCTATGTCCAGTAAAAAAACCTAATTGATTTTTATCAAGAAAATTATATGACTCTCGCAAAATGTAATTTAATTGGCAAAGACTTTCTCCTAGAGTACTGTTAATCTTATGCTAGTTTTCCAGAGAATTGATGGTCTAGAGTCGCCTTTTATAACACTTCTACAATGTAATTGGAAATTAGTATATTTCCACAAGCTAATCAAGAAATTCCTGTAAACTACGGAGAAATTGTTAGGCGCTGTCCATACTTAATACACAAAGAGGAAACCCATTTTCTATAGGTTCACCATGTCCTTAGACGAAGATGATGTGTTTATTTTATGGTGGTGGATTAATATGAGAAAAGAAGGAAGAGGAAGTATTAGGTTCACCCATTAAAACTTGATAGACAGCGCAGTTGCTATATTATTGTTGGAGCAATCAGTGAGGATAGTGATAAATGTCAAAGCTATTATTGGATGTCCAAGCCTATCTTTATTCGATTGCTAAAGATAAGTCGATCATCAATACGGAAAAGAGACGCACAGTGGAGAGTCATTGTAAGTTCAAAGAAAAAACTCATGATAACACTGAGGTAAGTGAAATCTTTTCATTTACACAAAAGGCATATGAACAATTATTAACTAGGTACATATTAAATTAAAATTTTTCTTTTAACATACTCCAGAATTCAATAAGAACAGTATCTTGTTGGGCACTCTCATAGGAAAGAATGAGAGAGGTGAAAGATAAAGCTTCTACTTCAGCTTGTTCAGAAAATGAGGATGAAAACGAATATGAACTACTGTCGATTCATGCAGAAGCAGAAATGGGCATTTGGTGTTGGAAACCAACATACGTTTCAATCGTGTTAATCTCTTCTAAGTCTTATTCATCGCTTCTAAGTCTGGAAGGAGGCTCAGAAGGAACTGTTTTTCGGATTGTTTTCACAGGTACTTCCAGTTCTCACCTTTATGTAATCGACAACGTTCAGCATTACTAACGGACATTTTCTTTGCATTCATAGGATACTCTTCCCATTATAGTTTTGGTCCTGGATTCTTGCTACGTTTAGTAGCGGTCCTTGAAGAACTCGAAATTTTCGGTGTGGTCGCAGTAGAAAAGTCATCATTGGCGTGCAACTCATTTCCACGTTCTGAATTTAGTTCATCGTTTCTGTTTCATTATAAGAATTGTAATTTATGTCCTCAACTTTATGACCATCTGTAGCCGAAAGGGATGGAAGGTTAATGTATAACTTGCCAGGTTTCACTTTTACGTAGGACCTTAACAACATCAAATTTTACATGAATAGCCATTGCTTCTTCTTTATTTTGGATCCAGAGTGTGGTTCTATTAGATTTCTTGTAAATATGATTATAAAACTTTCTCCATGATTCTCTGCAATCATTTGCTGAAACAAAACATTACATAAAACATTACAGTCAAAACATTACAATAATAAACAAAAGTAGACTTTACTGATTGTAAATTATTGTTGTTTTCAGACATCTGGTTACAGCAAGCATTTTTAAATCACTAGCCGAATATTTTCTCAGAGGAAATCGAACAATTGGTATGGTTGTAGCTAAGAGGAGTACCATACAACGCTACCAAAAGCGGTGGAGTTTGCCTTACTGTGTGGGAGCAATTGATGGAAAAGATGTCAATTAAAAAATTTAACAATGCACGATGTCAAAGTTATAATTATAAGGGCTATTTCAGTTCAACTTATGGCATGTTCTGATGCGGCCGGTTGCTGTATTTCTGTTGATATTGGAGATCTTGGAAGAAACAACAACACTGGCGTATTTGAAACCTTTCGTTTAGGTGGTCTTGATATACCAGCACCAGAACTATTACCTCTTGATGAAAACAATGAAACTAAAGCCTATTCGTTTTTGAGGGGAGGAAGCATTTCTTTTAAATCATTATCTTATGAGACCATAACCTATCCAAGGGCGAACCTATCCAACGGAGAATCGTTGGCGCACAAATGTTGACAGCAAAGTTTCGAGAGTTTCACGCGACAATATGTTGCTCCGAAGAAATCGTTAAGTCCATCGTGAAGACTCCGAGTGTTCTCCGTAATTTAATTCGTAAAAATGAAGAAGCAACCGTACACGGTGAGAACATTGAACTAAATGCGCGCCTTTCTAATCTACGTTATTTAAAACTTAAATCAGCCAAAAGTATAAGGGAACACCACACAAAATGTCTGGGGCTGCTATTTATCCCCAATGGCAACACGGGACTGAAAATGATGAAGGATAGTTAGATATGTATGTATAAGACTGCGCTAGTTAATGCACTTTTGTAATGCTTGAAAATTACCTATTTAAAAACAATAATCTTTATCTGATCTCAACTTTTAGTATCACTCACCTATACTTTGAGTTTTTTTGTAATGCTTTTCATGCCTTTTGAACTTCGTCTGCATTCCTTTAGGTTCATATTGTATAATGCAGGATATTTTTTAACAAATTAATTCAATATTCATTTTCATCAAAACTGAAACGATAACAAATAAAAATAAAAATAGAAACACCAAACATGAAACCACATGAAATTTAGTTTCAACGAGACCTACCTTTTGGTTGCATGAAACATGTTTCATGAAACTATAGTTTCAAGAAGCCTAGTGTGTTCCTTCCTGTATGTTTTATATCAAATGGTTTCAAGATACCTAAGTTCGACGTTTGTTGAAACTAGTTTCATAAAATTGGTTTCTTCAGTGTGTACCCCGTTTTAGTAGCCTACAACATAATTTCCAGCCAGCCATCCATGAGATTATTAGGTTTCAGAGAAGGATCCGAACTTTTATTTTACTTGTTCCGGTTCGGCAAAACAATATATCGGTTCAGTTCGGATTTTCGGTTTTCGGTCCAGCTCGTATTTAAATATTAGCAAATTAATGGCAATACACCCACATCGCCCAAATCTCTTTTTACACAGCTTTTCGCTATAACTTACGGTGCTCACATACATAATTAAAATTTCCCATATCAGGGCAGCAAGCCCTCTGAATTATGTTTATAATTTTTGTAGCAATAAAAACTTAAAAACAAAATTGTAGCTATTTAATAAAGTTACTAAAATATATTACTTACTTACTTAATTCCTTTCTCTCTTATCCAGAGTATAGGGTATCGACAAAGTTTTATCAGCGCACTCTATTTCTAGCGAGGACTTTCGGCTCTGCAATGATCTGTCCTTCCTTCTTTACCTCTTCATCCACACTCCTTCTCCATGATCTCTTTGGTCTTTTACGTTTGGTTCCAAAAATATTCGTTTGATATCACATTTGGTCAGAAGATTCGGGAATTTTTCTGAGGCATCTATTCAGGAAGAGCTACAACTTACTATTTATTTTAGAGGTAATCTTCGAAGTCTCCCAAGCATATATTATTACTACTTTCACATTTGTTCTGAATATTCGGAGTTTGGTCGTTGTGGAAATATTTCTTGCCCTCCCATGAAGGCCCCATTTACATTACAGATTTTTGCTCTGATATACGCAGCTGCACCATCATCATGGGTCTCTATGCTCGCAAAATACATGAACTCTTCTACATTTTCGATGTCCTCATTATTCACTCTCCGTTTTCTTGCATCTCTTGTGTTTACCCTCATACTATTTGGCTTAGAGGAGTTTACTTCCAGACCCAACATCTTGGCTCCGCACTCGAAGCCTTGTAGTTTCTTTTCCATACTAAGATGGTTCTGTAAGAGTAGGCATATATCATCTGCAAAATCTAGATCCTCCAGCTGTTCAGTCAGCTTCCACTGTATGGCCCTCTTTTTTCCATCCGTGACTTTCCTTGCCACCTCGTCCAGAACCAATAGAAACATTTTTGGCTACAGAATACATCCTTGTCGAACTCCTAACTTTACTACAAGTGGTTCCGAAATTTTCCCCTCGTGGATGACACGGCTTGTATAGTTGTCATATGTTTCTTTAATTACTTTTTTTTCTCTGGTATCCCATACTTCTTCAACGTTGTCCACATACTGCTCTTTTTTTAAAGGAATCGAAGGCCTTTTCAAAATCTACGAACAGACGGTGAAGGCTAATGATAAATTCATTTGACTGATCGATAATAATGCGAAGCGTGTTTGGAACAAGAACAATGACATCGACGGCTCCCTCCTTCTTTGTGATTCCACTTATGCTTTGATTCTGTTGAGACTCACCCGCGTCAACACTTTGTTTGGAATTGATAATTGGGTGGTTCCTCTCCAATTATGGCAGTTAGTGTTGTCCCCTTTCTTAAGTAATTTGATGAGAAGTCCCTCTCTCCATTCTTGTGGCAAGTTTTCTTTATGCCAAATCTTCTTGAAGAGAGGATACAGAAGATATTGTGTAATATATATTTATATTTATTTGAATTTCCTCGTATATCAAAATTAATTAAGAAGTAATCATTTCTTTAAATTTAAATACCTTTATAAAATGTGTAATAGTGTTGTATAATATGTATTTATATTTACTTGAATTTTCTCGTATATCAAAATTAATTAATAAGTAATCATATTTTTTATTTTAAAGAAAGGATTACTTATTAATTAATTTTGATATACGAGGAAATTCAAATAAATATAAATAGATATTACGCACCAAAGATCAGTGGCGGTATCTGCTCTAGAAGCCTTTGATTTTTTTAGCTGGTTGATCGCTGTCTTCATCTCCTCCTTAGAGGGTGGGTCGGTTACATTTTCTAGTCCTTCTCTATTCTGTACAATTTCTTCCTCCTCTTCAGGCTCTTGTTCAGCCTGTTCCACACTTTCTCTATTGAGCCCAAATTAATCATAAAATATTTTTCAATTTAAAAAATTTTAAAAAATCTTCGCACCTTCAAGAAGTATTCGCGTCAACTTCCAAATTGTGCTTCGTCACGTCGCAGACTTAGACACGTCGTTGGTGCGGAGGTCCTCTTGTTTATTTTTCATCGGTCTTCTGCGGTTCACTTTCTTCTCGGAGAGAGTTCTCGTGCTATCATATAGTTCCTTCATGTTTCCAGCGCTTGCCGATTTCTCTGTCTTCTCGGCCAATTATGAAATCCATTTCTTGCGATCAGCCATCGTACTCTTTCTTACCTGCTTGTCCTCGGCTTGATATTCTGTCTGAAGCTAGATTTTCTGGAAGTAAGCATGTTGCTACTGCTTACTTTCAGTTTCTAATACGTCGTGTAAAGTAGCTGTTATCAGCGTAGAAGGTTCTCGAGAACCGAAAGAAACGGTTTAGTTTCGGATTTCGTTGCGTCAAAAATAACGGTTTTTTTTCGTAAAAGCACATCCATAAAATGCTATGTACGGAAACCTTTTTCTATTTACTATTGAGTTAATTTTTAAGTTCTATTAAGTTTACAACGAAATATCTGAAAAAGGATGGCGGAAAAAACAAATGCCGCATGTAAAATTTGAAATAGTTTGGCTGGTGTTTCTGTTAACATCAACGGATTATGAGAAGGATTTCAATCATAATTGGCTCTTTTACAAATTACTCGTGAATTTATAAATTTAGTAATTTGATTACGCATGTTACTAAAATA
This sequence comes from Adranes taylori, assembly GCA_009867245.2. NCBI lineage: Eukaryota > Metazoa > Arthropoda > Insecta > Coleoptera > Staphylinidae > Adranes > Adranes taylori. Next base: position 10,159 of record WYDF02319779.1, read on the forward strand.
ATATTTATTTGAAATATTTTTCATTGTTTCAGCAATTCCATGGTGTTTAATTTTACGTTCAGAATAATTTCTGATTACCAGATTAATTTATGCCATTTGGGACAGGTAATAATAATTGGAGCATTTTCGTTGAAAATTTATATGTACTCGTATATTCTACTAAAATCTTGGCACCAAATAATTTTTTTTGAGGCGTGAATTCTTTTAATAAGTTAATAATTTCTTGTCTATTGTTTGCTTTTGAAATCAATACCAAATATTTAACTTGATTATCACCTTAATTTGTTTTACTGGCCTCGGATTATTATGGATCGTATTTTCATAAAATTGTTTGGGAAATTGTTCATCGCTATTTGGGAAATTTGAATTCTTTTATTAGCTTGTGAATGATGGTTTTCTGTGAGATTGTCATAAGATTTAAAAATATGTTCGAGAGTTTCAGAGTTGGTTTCATTTATATTTGATTGTGTTTGTACAATTTCAGATTGAATTGAATAACTTATACCTGGTTGATGGTCTGGGTAATTTTACATTTTGGGTGTGGGCATAAAATCGAAATCTTGATTTAATGAAGGTAATATATTGTTGTTCAGGATTTGGAACGTAATGGCGGAAAAAAACATATTTGTAATAAATAATTCATGGGCCTGTTGTATTATAAGTTTCAAATGTGAACAAGTTCTTCTTAAATGACGTCGCGGTACATCGCGTTCCAAACATATTCCGCAATAAAAAGAAAAGCGTCCGTCACATAAACGACATAACACTAGGAATTTCTTCCCGAATGTTTGGTTATAAAATATAATACTGCTGGCTGAATTCATAGTTGACTAACAACTTTCAAACATCAGGAACAAATGTTACCCAATTAACTTACCTAAATCGTAGGGATTCACAAACTTTTGGCACCAATGCTCCTAATAAAGTGCGCTCTAATAAACGCTTATAATAACGGTCCAAATAGCCCGTCCATTTTAAACACAAAGCTTTTTTTAAAATACTTCCCTATTTAATTAAGAAAATATATATTTTAGTTACGATCCCGTCTATATATGGTTTACTAATAATACTTACAGGATAGAAAATCTAATTTCTCTTTACCGATCTTGTTTTTAATAGTTTCGTTAAAATTGTAAAAAGAATATTATTGACTCAAGCATTTTATAGATGTATTTTATTAGAAAAGGACTGCCAACTGACCGCCATAAAAATAAATAAATATAATACCGATTTTTATGGCCGATTATAGCTATCGAAATGTGTGGCATCCTCCTTCCCACATTTTAACATAAAACCGAACAGTTTATTATCTATTTTTACATTCTCTTTCTCTACCAGATTCTATATTTTATATCGTCTCTCAAGATTTCTTTTGAATATCATTTAATAAAGAATTTTGTTAATTCTATAATTTCTTTATTAACTAATAGACATCTCGTTTGAGTGTAATGCGACACATGATTACAACAATATCAAAATTCAAAATCATATACAATGCACCTTCCTTTATATTATCTGATAAAAATATTTTTACTTTAAAATAAATTTAGAAAATAATCAATTTATAAATGCGGTGTCGCCGCATTTATTAATTTGTCAGATAAGCAGGGATCACATTGTTTTCAATATACAATTTTATAAAACGATTTATAATAAGCTACTTTCTAGAGTGGTGGCGGCAAAGGCAGTCACTGATGTAAACTTGGGGTCCAAGTTTCAGTGGGGTGGGGCATATGTAACGAGTGAATTAGTCATCATGTAAAACAGATCACATCGTATGTAGTTTTATAAGATATAGAACAAATAATTATTAAATATAATTGAAAGGTGATTACGTTAATAAGAAATGGTTTATTTATTGTTGACTAAATAAATAAACAATTTCTATAGGCAAATATGGGGACTGAGAAATTCATGGGTTGGCCAATTATAATGGCAGTCTGGTGTGCGAAACACACCAAACTGTCCTGTTAGAAATTTCCCAAAAGTAACAGAGCTATCCGCATTGTAGGCAAATTTGGGAACCGAGGAATTTATGTGTTGACCAATTCGTGATTAGGCAAATTCGAGCAGCCGTAGCCCGCGGCAAAGGCAAATACGGGGACCTGGGGATTCATTGGTAGGCGATTTATAGGGTACACTATTACTTCAGCAGTGTGTAAACTTAAAATGTCTACGTACAGAATTCATTTTAGTATGTTTATGTTTTACTATAAAGCAATTAATAGGCTCAAGGAAGGTTGTTTTCTAATTTCATCAAATTTTAATAAAAATAATGTCTATGTCTTCTTTTTGAATGTAGGAAATTTTCTAGAAGTCATTGAAATAGTTAAAAATATTACTTCAATTATATTTAAATACATTCAACTTTATCTAGTGTAAATTTTCGATCTGTTTTTGAAAACAAAATCATTGTATAAAATTTTAAGCAAATCAATTCGTCACTAAAATTAATAAAAATGTTTTATATCTAATTCGGACGGTAGCATCTGTTATTCATTCTCACGACAACCCTTCGTAAAGAATATTTACAAAAATGTCCTTCAGGACGAGTTTCTTGACGAGCAAGTATTTCTATAAGGTACCGTCTGAGGGTCAATACTGGTAACGAGTTGCTTTTGTTTTTCGAGCAACGGCCTAAACAAAAAAAATTATGTTTAGGTCATATTTAGCATCCCCTTTAATAAGTATCTATAAGTTTTAAACCGTTATTTTAATATATATATATATATAATACATTCTTTTTTAATTTTATGCAGGCATGAAATGTTAAGATAATTGAAATTACATATTTATAAAGGTATCGTAAATAGTTGTACCGATTGCCAGACACTATATCTAATAACTAAAGCATTGTATGTAAAGAGTTTTCCGACATGAGAATTTACTTTAAATTACATTTTACAAGTAAAAGATTTAGCAGATTTTAGTGATAGATCGATACACACTCAATATAATATTCACTCTATAACTATGAAAATATCGTGGACATAGTTCGGAGAGGAGATACTAATATTACTATTATTTTAATAACTACACAATATTGATGGATAACAAATTATTGGAAAAATTGGCAGGCCGGCCAATTTGCATCATAATGCTCTTACATTTAACTAACGGTACAATAGTGAAAATACATCATTTTTGAGTATAATGTCTGTACCATAATGTGCGGTCAATGCACCAAGATTAAACACACACGTGCCTGACGAGGCGCGAATCTCCAAAACGAGCGCGTGTACGTTAGTTAATTAAACTGCAAATAAGATCTATAAATTGATAACGTAAATTGATAACTTCACTATGAACAATGTGATTTAATGTGTACGAGGTGATATAAATATGACTACTATTCTAATAAGTCCACGATATCGAACAATTTTCATAAAAACCTTAAGAAGATCATTTTTTTGGTGTCCATCAAGTGGTAGACAACCACGGGTTTTAAACAGCCTCCAAGCCTCCAAGACCTTATCCCAACTCTTTCTAAATAAAAAATCAACTTGACGGCATTGACAGTCTATGAAGTCATTGACAGAACATTATATTTGACAGCTGTGATTTAAAAATCCAATATATCGAACGACAGGACATTTCAATGTAGAATTTTGAAACATGGTGCAGAGAATTGAAATAACAGAGAAATACAGATCTATTTCTTTATATGAATGATACTAGCAAATATTTGAGCTGCTGACGTCTTTTGAAAGCTAAAGATAAATACACACTAGCATTTGTTTTAGATTTGAACGCTAAGAAGGTGGGTTTTCAGGGGGTTTTCAACATATAATTATCTGCATTTATCTTCAGGTACCATTTTGTAGGAATCAGGTATCATTTTAAAAGGATCAGGTGTCATTTAAGATAGGAATCAAGTGTTATTTAAAGCTAATGAGATATCAATTGAAGCTAGTCATGTATCGTTTCAGATTAATTAAGTGTTATTTTATAGGAATCATGTAGCATTTTATAGGAACCAAGTAGCATTTTAAAGGAATGTTCATTATCAACTACGTTTCGATGTTTGAATGCATCTTCAGTACAATATTATATACAATTCAACATAGCTATTGTGGCCAAGTTGATTATATAAACGTATAAAAATATGAATATGTACAAGTTTAATGTCAACTGCGTTTCGATATTTGAATCCACCTTCAGTGCAATATTATTTTGCAATATATTAATTGAATCAAATAATTAGACAGGGAAACAGGATTCATAGCAGGAGGGGTCACATTTTGTGACCCTTGTAAAATAATGATAAATACCGTATGTATATACAATACGTATAACGGTACGGATGTGTATGGATGTGTATATTATATACATTTATA
>WYDF02319790.1:0-14495 GCA_009867245.2 Adranes taylori
TGTTACTTTATGTGCGGCCCGCCAAAAAATTTTAAAATTTAAATTGGCCCGTTGATTAAAAAGGTTGCTCACCCCTGGGTTAATAGATTTTCCATAAGGCACAAAATGGTTTATTATTATTGGCTTTGAGCGTCATCGTGAAGAATAGAAAGTGAAAATGATATCATAAATACTCAGCAGAAAATTATCACTGTTACTTGCAGTTATCATTATAATTATTACGAATTACTATTCTTATCATATGTCACAATATATGGCGTAAAGATGATTATATTGTTGTGTTCTATTTGGCTAATGTAGGATATAAAACTGGAATACTATAAGCGAAAACATTTTAAGGGGCAAATAATGGCGGACTAAAAAAGAAGACAATGAAAATGAAAGACTCAAGTCTAACAATAATGGAGAAAATATCTTAAAACGCAGACAGTAATAATAAACACCTTAGAGTTTCCCAAGAATTGACAAGATAAAAGGAAATACGTCCGCATACATCCTTTCCAGTTCCCTTTTTTTTTTCCTAACCTCTTAAAACTTCATCCAGACATTTCAGTTTATTAACAAAGAATCCCTTTTAGTCCCATCATATATATGTAATTTCAACAAGAACTGATCAATGATGACTCCAAATTTCGCATACTCATACATTTTAGGTAAAATTGATATTTATCATTTATACGTCGACATAAGGTTATATATATACACCACCTAGAAATTTACTTTTCCCTCTGTTATTAAAAGAAAATGTAAACTAGTTATTATCCGAGTAACAAATATTATTGTACCCGTCAATATTTGCTTAATTATTATTTTAGCTTATCTTGAAATAAATCTTCATACCTGGATACGTTGTTGTTACGAATTTGATCTCATTAAAGCAGAATTGTAGTTATGCTTTAACTACCATACTGCTTTATCTTATTCTCATTGGTTGTAACATAAAATGCTCTGCATGGGCTCGCAGGTGAGTGGGAAAGAAAGTGGCAAATCTATACTATTATTATAAGTATATAAATATATATCTATAGGTAAACACTATATACGCAATAACTTAATGATATTAGATTTATTGGTTTTGGTATTTATAACTTCATAGTATGACTCCAGTCGCGATTTTAATTGACTGACAATATGTAGCTTCTATTTACAATTCAAAATTTGTTCGGGTGATTCCATTAGCAAAAATAGCAAGTAAAAGTAGAGAACTAGATCTGATTTGCTATCTATTATTATTTATGCTTCTGATTGGAACTTGACTACTCTTCCATCTAATCAGGACGTCGGTAGAATTAAATGGTTGGATGATAGAGGGTTAGCGAAGATATTGTTGGTTGTTCCAGCCAGTTAGTGAGTACGAAGATATGAAATACGTAGCTGATGGTATAAGATAAATTTTGAAGATATGATGACGAAAATGGAAGTGTTACATCTCTTCTTAGTCCAACAGCGTAACCGACGTGTAGTGATTATGAGACGTCACTCTTCGTCACTCTTCGTCCATGTATGATTATGTGCACGATACGTCGCTATCCCTGCCGGTTGTTCGTTTCACGTGTTTTAGTTTCCAACCTCAGGTTCGTGAGCTTTGAAATCATATCGGTCTATCTGGTCGGCGAACGCCAGCGTCTGCGCTTTCCTGTTGATCTTCCCTGGACAACCAGGTTCTCCATGTTGTCACTTCTATTGATATGTCCAAAATATTTTAGGATACGGCCGTAAGTCATAGAAGACAGTCGCTGCTGTGGACGGATTTTCTTTAAGATTGATATATTGGTCCTTCTAGCCGTCCAAGGTACACGAAGCATCCTCCGCCAATGCCACATGTCAAAGGCGTCTATGCGTCTTCTGTTATTCGCACGTATCACCCATGTCTGTGACCCGTAGGAAAAGACAGGAAACACTAATGTTTTTATCAGTTGGATTTTTATGTTTTTTGTAAGAATCCTGTCTTTCCATAGCTTTGTTAGTTGGGTCATAGCTGTTTTTTCCAGCGGAATACGTCTTCGAATTTCATGTTCACAGCACCAGACTTGTGCATGGTGGCGCCAAAGTATGTGAATTGTTCCACAAACTTGCATTTGCCAATGCTTACATGTTGTCTCCTATTTTCATTTAACGATCAGCTACCAAGTCCTTATTCTGCACTAAATTTTCAACTAAGTTTAGCAATTCTAGGAGTTCTCCTTCATCCTTTGCTATGAGAACAGTGACATCAGCGAACTTATGATTGGAGAACTTTTTCCCCTGATCCTGATTCCTCCACACCAGTTGTTCAGAACTAAGCGCATTACGAATTCGCTACATATATATTGTATAAAAGTGGAGAGAGTATCCCTGTCGAACCCCGTTACGGGTCTTGCATTTCTCGGAGACGCCCTTTTCGATCTTGAGAACGGTAGCATTACCTTCATACAGCTATCTAATGAACGTAATCAGGTGTTTTGGAACTCCCACCTCTCGGAGCACTTTCCACAGTTGTGACCACCTCACATTATCAAAGGCTTTCTCGTAGTCAAAGAAACAGAGATACATAGGAGTGTAGTATTCCCGAGCCTTTTCAATGAGTTGTCTGATATTTAAGATTTGTTGACAGGTTCCACGACCTTTTACGAAGCCCGCCTGCTCAGGGGTAATTTGTCTAGAGATGAATGGCGCCAGCCTTGTTTCTAGTACATCAGCATTGCTTTGCACACATGTGTGATTAAGGAGATTAGGCGGTAGGAGTCTTTTTTATGTAGAGGGATTACCACGGATGTAGACCAATCCTCGGACCATGAGCAAGTTCTCCATATTCTCAGACATAGCTGGTGTATGAGGATGTTCTGCGGAGGATGTTCTGACCTTTTTCATCTAATGACTTTAAAACCTCCGCCGATATCATATCTATTCCCACTGCTTTACCATATTTAAGCTTTTTGATACCGGCCTACACATCATCTCTCAGAATGTCTGGTTCTTCCTCATATTCCTTTTATTCGCGTACTTCTATGTCAGCCTTACTGTAAAGGTTTGAAAACCTTTCACAGTAATTCCACCATGTTTTAATTACCTGATCAAGTTCGGTGATCATGTTGTTATCTTTATCTTTAATTGTCCAATTTCGTGGCTTGAGTTGTCTATTAATACGGCTAATTTGTGTAAAGAGGTTCTGGGTCCTGTTATGGTCAGCATGTTTTTGTAATTCCGCTCATATTTTCATAAAGTGTATTTTTATTTCTCCGAGAGCTATTTTGGATTTCTCTGTTTAGGACTCTGTAACATTCCCAATCATTGTTGTTGTTCATACCTGCGTTCTTGATTTGTCTTCTGTTCAAAATCAGATCCAAGGTTTCGTCTGATAACCACATTTGTTGTTTTCTAATTTGTGGTTCTGATGGCGTGTTATGGAATGTTTTGTTTATGGAGTCTTTAAGAGCCTGCTATATGTCATTCGGATTCATGTTGGTGATATCTGAAATACGTGACTATACTTTTTGTATGACATTCGCTGCAAATGCTGGTGCTTACTCTAGGTTGACCTTGGGTGAAGGTTTAATTTCGTGTCTCTTGCAATATTTTAGTTTTATGGTTAGCTCAGACATAAGCAGTTGATGGTCTGGGCCACAGTCCGCAGATGGAAGAGTTTTCGCGGTTGTGGTAGAGGATCGCCGTCGTTGTCGGATTAGAATATAGTCGATCTGGTCCCTGCATTTCCCATCAGGTGAACGCCATGTGTATAGTTTACGCTTGTGCTGCGTGAATATGGTATTGGCAATTGCAGAAACCGTTGTCTACACTGAATGGTAATAGACGCTCTCCTCTTTCATTGCGTGTTCCCATTCCATGTCTGATGGAATGGGAACACGCATTTCTGATGTAGTTACCATTGGGTGTGTTCCCAACTTTTGCATTGTAGTCCCCTATTAGAATCAGTATTTCTTTGTTCTGGATTTTATTAATTGTTGTTTCAATTGCTCTATAAAATTCTTCAATGATGTCTTCATCAGATTCGGATGTAGGTGCAACTATACGCATTATGATTATGTTCCAATGATTATGTTGACAATGCATTGCTGGAAATTTATTTTGATTGTTATTATTCGTTCATTGATTGTTTCGTATCCTATAACTCCTTTCTTTAGTCTATTCGACACTAAGAAACTGACTCCATGGACACTTCTATCTTCTGTGCCTGAGTAATAAGCTGTACATTTGGATGCATTAAAGTGACCATGGCCCTGCCAATGGCAAAATAGGTACAACAGAGATCCCTGTTGTACCTATTTTGCAGCGCGTCAGTTATTGCTAATCGAATATTGCCTAGACTTTGTGGGTTCTTTTTGGTAGCTAAATTTCCTTGTGATGCTCTAGGGTCTACATCTACACGGCCAGTCGCCAATTTATCACCGTCTGCCCTGGGCGCGGTACAGCGCTGGATGCTAGCCGGCGCTGTATGATCGGCACCATATAATTCGAAGAGTTCATCGTTATTAATAATGTTCATGGAGAAATTAATGGGGTAGTTTTCCATTGCTTTCCACATCGTAGAGATATAACCTTTGAGACAGATCCGGCTTCGCCTGTATCTATCCAGACTGAGCCCTTAAGGTGATTATATCGTATTAATGAAACTGCTGCTCACCATTAGTGTTCGCCATATCTTGCTATCCTCACTTAGTTTCGCCTGTAGGTCAATACCTGGAGTGTGGCGTTAGGAGCCATAAGTGAGAGCGGGGAACCCTGTGAGGATTAGTCACCTCAGCCCACCTCCTGCCTATGGCATTTGGTGTGACCGACCGACATGAAAGGTACTACCTCTACAGCGAACCCCATACACCCCAAAGTAGTGCATACGAGTGTTTTAATCGCTGTTGCCGAAGTAGTAACGGTAAATAGTCGTCGATGGTGATCTTCACGTGATCCAGCCATCTTGTGTCTGGAGTGATAATGGCACGCCGTGTGGACCTATGGGTGTAATCGGCGAATCGGCAAATGGTGGTAAATTTTCTTGTTGCTTCGGTAGTGTGGTTGGATTAGGCACATCTAGGATCATGTGTGGTATACGCAGACAGCTCTGCTTGATGTGCCTCTCTGGGGTTCTATCTCTGTTATCCTCGTTGGCTCCGTGTTCCTCGCGCTTGGCCTCTCTCTGCTTTTGACTATGACCGCCTCGTTTTCTCCTCGCCGAAGTAGATGACAAGATTAATAAAATATTTATGAGTGAACAAAACTAGTAAGAAGATGATAAGAGGACGAAAATATTAAGGTAATATGTATATACTTGACCTGATGTATATAAAATTTACTACTGACTTGGTTTATTTTAAATTTTAATAAATAAAATAAACAATTTGCTATTGGCGACTTCGAGCAAATCAAATTCAAGGCCGCGAATTAGCTTACAATGCAAGAAAATAGATCTTGCGAATTATGCTAGTTGAAATGTGCGAAATGTTCAAAGACAACCAACACAAGTTTGGTTAACGCTGGTTTGAGTAGGTCCTTTTATATGCAATTAGCTGGCAATAAGACTCTACTGGCGTGTTGCCTGAACAGTAACTCCACGGCTCGATGGTCTTGAAGGAAACTTCTGCTAAAAATCTTAGAAAGTTTAGAACTACGACCAATGATAAAGCATCTTTGATCCGGTGGAAATTTTAAGATTCAATGTTGCATTGTTTTTCTGTCGGAAATCTACGACAAAATAAAAGTTGTTCCTAAAGTGCAAGCGAAGATCGCCAAAAGAGCTACCCCTGTAAATGTGAAAGACAGCCAATGAGAAGAAATCATTTATTAAATTGACGGTCTTTATGGGAGTGCTTCCGCTAAGGACAAGACAACTACACATGTGTCTGTATGTGATGTTAGCGATTTCTCGTACTTCGATACCGCAACATTGCTGCTCTTCCCGGGAATATAAAATTTGCTTGCGCGTTTTAGCGCTTTCCACTTCATTGGTGTTAAACATCTGTCATAAAATTTATATATTATATTATTAGAGGATTACTTATTACCTTAATTAATTGAATTAAATTAACATTGCTTTGAATGAAAATTTGGTGTAAAGAGTTCTTCATCCGAGACTTACGCAGCGTAGATCTTGAAAGATCTTCAGAGGACATTTTATTCCTGAAATGTCATTACAATATTTGATTCTTGCTTTTTTTCTGCTAAAATATTGTGACGTGACGAAAAATCTGAATTCTAAAACATCTGAATTGGATGCATGCAAGCAATTCGTAGATTTATAGACATTCTAGTTGCAGTTTATATAAGGCTGCTTCATTGGTTCGTATTTTTCTGATGGAAGTTTGGCTGGGCTGAGATATTTACATTTTCTTTAAACTATACTTCTTGAATTATCTGAAGACAACACTCTCTTAAATGAGAGCTATAATGAGATGGCAGCAAGATGTAGCATCTTCCCATTCCCTAAAAATTGATAGAACATTTTTTGGTTAGTTCGATCCTCAGATATTACGCTATTAGATTCCTTTTGTCTTTGGGGATACTAAATGTTTATATTTTAGTCATTACATCACTGATTGTATTCATATCAGATAAAAATATATTTTGTTGCTGTTTAAAATAAGCTTTGGAACTGAAAAATATCCGCTGAGCGTCTGGATTAGATTTAAGAAACAAACTTTACCCTCTCAACGTCCAATTTTAACAACATCAAGAAAAATAAAATCGCCTAAAAGAAAATCTCCAAACAAATTTCATCACACTCACACACACACACCCACACACACACACACACACACACACACACACACACGCATCCAAAGTAGTATAAACCATTCCTATTCTTTTAAGTCCGTGTCCATGTCGTTGTGACGTATTGTATCGATCTGTTTGTATGCTCGTCCTTTAATATATTATCTCCCCTTTTACGGGAATAGCGAGATAAATTTTCCATGCTTTCCGTCTTTGTCAAAGTATTCTTCATCAAAACCAGCGCAACAAGGCGTATACGTTGCCAAACATTGTCTATTTTCTATCCAAATCAAAGGTCTAGAAATGGGAAACTTTTATGAATATTGTAACTTTGGTGCATACCCATATTTTATTATGTATATTAGTGTGAATGCGTTGGACAAGTATTTTTCACCCAATCCCTAGAAATGTTCCAATGTGATAAGTGTATTAACATCAATGAAAAAGGACACTAATTATCCAGAGGCGCAGCTAGGGTTTCTAGTGCCCACGGGCTAATTCGGTTTCGCACCTCTCTTCTGGTTTCTAGTGAAAAGGTATGGAACAGGAGAGTCACCATACTTTTCCTTGAAATTTTAGGATTTTAGAACAAAGTTTTAGCTTTATGGTTAATTCACTTTAAAGAAAAGTTGCCAGATTGGACATACACGAAAAAGAAGAAGATATGGAAGAAGAAAAGGTAAGAGCAATTGGAAGAAATGCAACAAGTAACGCAGGACTCGAAAGAAAAAGAAAAGAAAATGGGGGGGTGGGGGGGGGGATCTTACATAAACCTGGGGTGATGCGCAACTTGCATATAGGGTAACCATTAGTTCCTCATTTCATTTTAGGTTTTGATGACCTTTCTTTAGGTCCCATTTCCACATTTTTTTTAAATAAAAAGCACCTTCTTACATTTCATTTTAGGTTTTGATACCTTTTTTTAGGTTCCATTTCTACATTCTTAAAATAAAAAGCTACATTAACTCCGGGCGGGACATTTTATAACCCGGGAGGGTTTTTCTAATGCCGGGCCAGACATAAACTTCATTTCATAAATTAACTCCGGGGGGGATTTGATAACCGTAGGGGGGGGTCCCCGGGAACCCTCTTGGATTAATCACTGGAAACAAGAGAGTGGGGATAAAAATAGTGTTGAGAATCATGAAAATGTGACGAATAGTTGATGACAGTTTTTATTCTGGAAGATCATATAACTGATATGATCTTCCATCAAACATTTTAAGTGACAATTGTATCAGAAATATTAAGTAAAATTTTACGGTAGAAGCCAATCAGAAATCTACGTTACATTTGGCAACGTCACTTTCAAACGTCTCTCGATTTTTTCTCTCAGAAAGCGCTGCTTTTCTTGGTGTATTCGTACGCGGTGGAAAACTAAGAGAATAAGAAAATTTTGATGCCAAACATCTAAATGCCTCGAACAAAGATAGAATGAATAATATATGAATTACAAAGGTATGGATGCGAGAAAATCTACTGGGTCGATTGTTTGGAGGCGTGGTCTTACAATCCGCGATTTAGGCGTTACTTGTTTATGACTTGTGCATTGCGCTGTACGTTATAATAGTTTGTTGAGTTTTACCAGCAGTCTTCGTTGGATTTAGGCGTACGGATACAGTCTGTATTGAATAACTATATGAAAGATTGTTCGCACTATTTTTAAAAACAATATGAACTATATAAAACATTAATGGAAATCATTATCTCCACAATTATAGTAGAGCACAGTGGATTATATTAGAGGCCGGCTTTTTCAGTTTAGAGCGCGCCCGAGCCCGTCCTAACATTTTTCATTTATGCCTATGAGCTCTTAAACGGCCAGCCCGCTATAAATAGCTTCTCCTCAGAGCTTCTCCGTCCTAAGAGTCCTAAAGGCATTAAATGCCCTAAGCGTTTTAAAGGTCACAGTATCTTTATGGACCAGCCCGAGTCTGGACTAGGGCCCGTAGGAGCGGGCGGGTGGTTTTTGCGCACCTCTATATTATATCCATAGCGTATAAAGTTAAATCTTTTCAGCACACCAAGAACTCAAATCATACATGTGACATCTCCATAAATTGGAAGAGTATCCACATGAAAGTTGTTCATAGTCTGGTCTCGAAGGAAACTCACATTGGAAAATGACCAAAAGAAAGGAATCCACTTGATGGATATTAAAAATTTTGCGATATTTTATCAAGTTGCGATATTCTATCAAGATTTGTTTTGCACGTTTAGATGATGGAAGGAAACGTGTATGAAGAGCTATAAGTGCTAGAAAATATCTGCGCTTAAAAAATTCTTATAAAATATTTATACACACCGGTTATCACCATTGGCGTAACTAGACAAATTTTCTGGGCGGAGCCAGCCATGACTAGAGAACATATGTGAAACTAGAGGAAATAATTATACGAATATGTGTATTCCCTGTGAGGGGGAGGGGGGACGTGCATGGCCATTCTGGTGTTTGGGACTATGTTATATGAACATGATTATTATACAAAACAAGAAACTAATGAAAAAATATCAATGATGATGCTTTGGTATTAGGTCTGTAGGGAGGTATTAGGACTATGTTATAGGGAGGTATTAGGTGTTGTTAAGAAGGATAGAATTTCGAGGCAGTGAATAAGGACAGACTAGACTGTCAATGTATGGAGAGATAAAGTGGACAACAAATGATTCATGAAACTATCAAGTTGAACAATAAACCGGCCTAAATCGACATGTGAGTGAGGAAATGATATGATCATAACATTATACTTACAAGGTTACCAAGGAATTACATGGATCAGCAATTTCAATTGAGAAGAGAATCAATATCCATAACTACTCAACACTCAACCAAGTGCATGGCCATACGCAGCCTCTAGCAGCAAGGGGGTGGAGGGTAGACGTTTGTCATGATGGGCTCAATCTTATACTAGTCAGAATGCTTTTGTGGAGAAGAGAAAAATAAAGGGCGGCAATTACTGTGTACGCCCATGACGAACGCCGAAGAATCTTTTACTGATCCACTCCATCTATGACGTGAACGAAAAGAAACATTTTTGAAACAAGGATGTATTATGAATATATGTTATTGATGTATTTAACAAGTGTTGTTATAATTTATTCAATATTTTACATATGATATAATCAGCTTACTCATGAAAATTTCATGAATGTAATACCTATGATGAAAAGTATGAGCAAAGAAAGAAAGAAAGAAGTATGGATCTTATTAAGGAAAGTTAGAGATGGGTAGAAATCGTGAAAGGTTTTCTCGGCAAAAGAGGAGTGGGAGAAGGAGCAACAAAACTTTTGTAAGGTACTGAAATAAACCTCAAAAAAATACAGAGAAAGAATTGTGGTAATAGGTATTTGCGCAAACCAGGGAGGAGAGCAGCAACAGCGGGAAATATAAATATGAGCGAATGGGAATTAAAATGTAGGAAGGAATATGGAGATAAAGAAGAGGAAAGAGGGAGAATAGGAAATATATGTGATGTTACATTCTGACGAGGATGTAAAGAAGGAACTTAAAGGGATAAAGAACTTGTGTGGGAGAGAATGGAATGCCGGTGGGTATATGGGAGTGTTTGAGTGAACAAGAAATGAGAACGTTAGCGAGAGGAATGAATGAGCTGTGGTACTGGAACTGTAATATAGTAGAGGAATGGAAGAGAGAAGAAATCGTGCTGGTTTATAGTAAAGAGGTGATAGGGCAAATGTAGAAAGTTACAGGGGGCATATCTGTTATGAACAGTTTATACAGGTTGTTTGCAAAAATCTTAAACAGAAAGTTGGAATTGGATATAAAACAAAACGAGGTGTTATCTTTGACACAGGCTGGATTTAGAAGGGGTATGGAAACAATATGTAACAATAGTAATATGTAAAGGGGAAAAGTTATACCTTCTGCTTTAGATTTAAAGGCAGCGTTTGATAAAGTAAATAGAATGAGGAATCGAGGGTGCTGGTGTAGATAGGAATTTATGTGATAGGATGAGAAGAATGTATGAAAGGACTAAGGTACGAGAAAGAGTGGGAGATAGTGGAAAAAAGAGTATGGTAGGGGTGCCCGTTGAGAGCAAGTCTATTTCAGATTTATTTGTCGGATTTAGAGAGTGTATAAAAGAATGGGCAGACAGGGGGTGTTGTAATTGGAAAACAGAAAATATGGACAGAAAATATAGTTTATGGCGAGTAATGTATGACGTGATCGACAGAGTGAATTGAGAGGGATGATTGTAAATGTGGAAAAGATGTTAGTGATGGTGTGCAAGAAAGGAGGGAGAGATACCATGAAAGACGTGTTTGAAATATATGGAAAAAAAATAGTATGCGTGAAGACATGGATTCATGTTAAGGAATAATTGGGTAATATAACGAACATGTGCAGATAGTTGCGCAAAAAGTCATGATTGCTGCGGAGAGAATTAGGGGTGTCTGAGAAGACAGATTTGGAGATTCTGTAAAAATGGGACTTTTGGTTATGGATGTATAATGACGTATGGGTCGGAAGTTTGGACTGTGAGAGAAAGGGCAGAAACTGAAAGAGTACACTTTTGATATATAAAATGAATTTTAGGTATAAAAAAGTCTGTGTCAAGCCAAATTGTTTTAAATGATGTGGATAGGTTTAAATGTTGGATGAATGATTTTAAGAAAATGGCAAAGTATGAATGAAAGGTGATGAAGATGAGAGAGTGGTAAGAAGTGTGTATGAGGATGGCATGAATAAATGTAGAAGGGAAGTGAATAGGAATGAACGAGGAAGAGAAAGAAAAAAGCTTATGAAAGTGTGGGATGGTCGATGGTGTTTTGGGAAAGGAAGATGAATGAAGGGCTATGGGTGTTGCAAAGAATGAAAGACATTGAGAAGCAGGGAAGAGAGTAGAGAATAAGAACTAGTAGATTTAACAAAAGTTACAAGAGCATATAAGGTGGAAGGATGTGGGATGTAGGTTAGATGTGGGAGCGTAGAGAGGGGAAGTAGGTATTGGATGGATGAAGATATAAGAAAATATGGGATATGTGGTGTGGAAAAAGAAGACTGAAAAAGAGGTGGGAATTCTGTTTTGGAGAAGGGAAAGGACTGGGAGTGATGAGGACATGATATAAGTTACTAAAAAAATAACGTGTTGTAGAGAGGCAAAGAATAGAATTTAATTTTGTTTTTGTAACAAATTTCATTTAGTGTACTTTTTAGCACACTAAATAAAGTACTTTTCATTTTGATGCCAATAAAGATCTCCATTATTTTGTGCGACTGCATTACATCTATCTATCCAGTAGAGTATTTAGTATTTAGAGTAGCGGGCTTTGGATTTTTTTTTCTTCGTTTAGGTAGTGTCTTTACTAGTGATTATATATCAATCCACACTACCCCTTCCGAAACTTAACTACCCCTTCCGATATAATTAAATATGTGTTAAAAAATTAAAAATGATCAACTCCCCCTACCCTCCTCCGCTCGTCAACTTTTATTTTGTATTGAAACATAATGATAAAAACTTTAATGGTTACGATAATCGCCTTATATGTCGTCAAACCTTTCAAGAACTATCGTAATAATTAACGGAAAAACGGAAATATCATATGAAATCAGATTCATTTCGGTAATCATAAGAAACGAACAGAAATACCCTTATAATATAATTCTAGAGTAAATTAAATTTGCCGATTTTTTTCTCACGCACACCGAAACACATGAACGTAATAAACCTCAATATGTTGAGGTCATTTAAAAAATTATTAAATATAAGTACCGCGTATTTATATGACTTTTAAAAATTTATCGAGCGTTACCAATTGCGATCAAATTGTAATTGCTTTTTCGCAAAAAATAATAAAAATCTACGGCCGTTCCTCGTTGACTGACGATTGGATTTTAGCTGCACTGGCTGCCCTTTTACTTTGCTCGCTTGCTTGCAGATTTAAATAAATGTATTGTTTGTTATGTTCGGTGATTTTATTTATTTTTCTTTTCTTTAGTTCTCTCTTTTATTTATTTTTTATTTGTGTCCAACGATCAGGTTACATAAAACTAAAAACAAATACACAACGTACTAATAATAATAAAATATGTACGATTTTGCGTGGCAAATTTCCGAAATTAAAAATGTTTAAATGTTAATAAAAGTTTAATTAATATTACTATACGTTAAATGATCGTTTAAAATTAAATATTTTAGAGTCAGTAACGCATTATTTAATTTATATCTCTTTTATTAATATTTAAATATGGTTTATGTTCTAACATTTAAAAAAAGATACAATTACATTTATTTAAATTTGATATTGTAATATATTTATGTTATTATTGTTATTATATTTATGTTATTAATGTTACAATATTATTAACATTATTATGTTATTAATGTTTTTATTGTACATGAAAGCAAAATGAAAAATAAATATTAAATGTCAAATTTATTAAAAACAAATTATAAAATTCACCTTATTTCCCAAGAGGTAAAGTTTAGTTGTTATGAATTTAGAGCAATACTTGCTTGGTATGCATAGGAGGGGGAATGGGTTTTCATTTTCGAAAGAATAATCCATTTGACGACGTAAATCGCACTTACTAATTCATTTCATTACTTCACTCATTCATTCAGTCTTCGAAAGCAGAGATTACTACTTTCAAGGGTAGGATTTTTCGAAAATGATTCAAACTTTGTACAGATTAATTAAATTACAAATTTGATTTACATAGGTCCTTAAAAAAGCATGAGTATTTGAGAACCTATAATAAAATCTCTATAACTGAAATTAATCGACATCTGTAAGGCGAATTTCTTTATTTGACCAGTTTCCTGTTGTGTTTCCTCCCGCTGCTAGAAATTTGCTATTTTTCTTGTTTCATATCTTGGAAAAAGTTATCAGTCCAGTTTCTGGTTATAGTACAACAAACATTTCTTATTTTATTGGACTTGTAACATAAAGATGTAGGTTTTTTGCTTTATTGGGATTTGGATGATCGTTTTTCTTCAGTGCTAATTTTTTTCATTTTCTGCGGTCAATTATTCGCTCCAAAACACTATAGAGTCACTGCTTGCCAGTATATTTGTACATTATTGGGAATCAAGCTTATGTAATAAAATGGATCTATATTATATATGAATATATATTATATATATATATATATATATATAATGTATATGTATACTAGCGGACCCGACAAACGTTGTTTAGCGCACCCTCCCCCCCCCTCCCTCACTTGGTAACCATATTTGCCTACGGCGCGGACAGGTCTGCTACTCGCACTACTGTGGCCAGCGAAATGGCCTAATTGCCGCGGCTTCGCCGCGCGTAGCGACATGTTGCCGCGGCTTTGACGTCACCAGCGTGATTGTTTCATTGCCGTGGCTCAGCGGCGGCCAGTGGTATGGTGTCATTGCAGCGGCCAGCAGCTTGGTCTAATCCCGTTGTCTCCTCAAGCGAGTTAGAACAATATGAATAGCATAAAAATATTCTTCGTACTCTAATACCTATGTATATAAATTTTCATGGTGATCGGTTGAACGGTGTAGAAGTTGATGTGCTGTAGCGCCACCTAGTGGCGAGTTATAACAAAGGGAATAGTAAAGAAACCTTCTCCCTGAAAAACTACATATATATACCAAATTTCATGATGGTTAAACGGTGTCGAAGTCTATTAATATCAAACGTGCAAACATTCATTTATATATATATATAAATGATATATATATATATTATATGTGAAAAACGTCGTAAGCACTATTGTATATCACTTACTTTGTGACTCGAGTTTCGGACGTGGGTCCATTATTGAACTGATTGTTGTTATGGTCGAGTTGTGT
>WYDF02319801.1:0-14494 GCA_009867245.2 Adranes taylori
AGTTCTGAATGAGAATTATTATACGAGGTGATATATTGTAAACTTATTATATAAAATATGTACTTCAAGCTTTTAAATAATTAAGAAGTTTAAACTAAATAATATATTAAAAATAAATTGCAAAATAGAAATGTTCAGTAATAGGTGTAACGCTAATGATCTTTTTAATACGAGAGAAACCAGAGAGCCTATTTTATGACATCTAGTAAATTTGGTGCAATATTCTTTTTTATTATTGAATTTTGTGCATTTCTTTGCATGTTCCATTTCGTGCTGTCTATTGAAATAAAAGAATGGGGTTGCACTACCTTAAAAAAAATTACAAAATTATTACTAAGGGCTATTTTTACCAATAATTTACAATAAAAAAAATGTCTATTGACTATTTGCGTTATTAGATGCATTACGTTAGAAAGGAACCTATTTTCATTACATTTCATTCATGGTTATAAAATTTATAACATTTAATGCAAATTTTATTGAAACACATGTAATAAACTTCATATCCAAATATTTAACAATATTCATTAATTTTCGTTTTACCATTTAAAATTTGTTTATCAATTTCTTAATTGAAATTGGATAACCCTAATAGGGATCACATTCCAATCGCATTCCTTTCGATCGACTTCTTTCAAAAATCGCACAACTACCATCAGAGCCGCATAGTACTGGTTAATCATACCTGATCTAGAGGAAAGCTAGATATCTATTCTGAGTTAATTCGGTTACGATACATAGACATTCTTACTGAGAAATATTCAAACTGGTACAAGAGAAGATTTGTGCAAACAGAACAATTAGGAAAACTACAATAAGCCGACTGATTATAGTACTGCATGAGTCATATTAATACAGAGAGGCATTGGCTCATAATAATGAAAACAAAAATTATAATAGTCAGCTATTTTATTATAATTGTTGAAAAGAACATTTCTCAAGTGGTAAAGTTTTAATTAAAAGTCCTGTTATAGCTACAACGTAATATAAAACATAAATGCACCCAAATATATGTCAAGGTAAGAAAATCAATTTGTGTCGCTCTATCATCATAATTGATCTTAAGCATTTAAAAATGTTAAGCGCCAACAATATCCCTTTTTTACTGATGAATGATTTAAATTAAAGTCAAAGCAACATGCATTCGTATCGTATAAATCATGAAATGACTATTATACCATAATGGTTGTTCTGTCAATTATTAAAAGCAAATATATGCATAATAAAATATAGTAATTGCATTGACATGAATAGATACAAAGAACTATTAAGTTTACTGGTTTAACCTCTGACCAGAAAACTAGATATCTCCACCTATATCTTTAAAATTAATATACGTTTTAGCATTAGCATTCTACAGTAAACTATTTCTAAATGTTTTAACATATTTTATAACAAATTGATTTAAGTTCTTTAACCAATTAAAATTATATAATGAATACGTATACGTATTAGTATTACAAGAATACCTATTAATGTGGGGGGGGGATTGTTATTTCCTCTTCTCCACTGTTGATATACACTCCGAAGATTGTAATAAGCTATGAGAGTGTAATAAAGTTATGAGACTGTATAGGGCTCGCACACGAACATAAGCATACCAAACAAAGACATCTTAACGTTTTAATCCTATTTATTAAGTTATTAATCCAAACAATTAAATGCTATTTAATGTGAATACTCTTGCGGTTTCTTTGATTAAAAGGATATTCCTCTGAATTCTGGCTTCCTCCTCTGCGAGTGGTCCAATAATCCGGGATCGGGCTTAACGCGAGTCAGGCCCTGGGGTTGCGTTAGGTGGCTTGGTCTGTTCGGATTGAAGGTGTCGTCTTTAGAAGGACGCGGCTGCACACATAAATTATAGGTAATCACCTTGAGGTTATTGTGAGGCGCGAACTGTATAAACGATGAAGAATTGGCTTACAAGTCTTTATAATAGCACAATTATGTATTATAACACGAGGCGCGAAAGTATAGGCGATAACGAAATGTCTGAAGTCTTTGTACTGCCACAACTTTTTATGAATTATACCGGAACATACATTATTATGCGGCGAGATTACTGCGTAGAAATAATAATGGTGGCTCGACTCATTAATGATAAGTGCAAGCGCAGCCTTAGTGACTTTTACTGCGACTTGACTCATTATGTATAAGTGGGAGCACTGCTTATGTTGCTCATTCGCGATCCGACCGAGTACAAATGGCTTTGACTGTAAGTACAGTTCTAAGCGCATCTGACCAGAACGTATACGGCGTATATCATAAACACGGTAGGCGTAGCTGTGGCCTAAGCATCTGCTTTCTAATCGAACGGATGACAATGCACGTTTACAAGTGCATATATGCGGGATGCAGAATGTTCTTGTCGATTCTTCTTTGAGAGGCGCGCTCTATCGTATACTAGCGGCAGTGATGCTCATAAGGGTTGATTAAACGAAGAATTTCGTTGGTTATAGATGTCCAACTCGTCTAATACTATGCTAACTCGTTACATTAATATTAAACGTAAAGAACTTTAAATTAATAATTAGATGAGTTAGTCAATTTCCAAAGCACATACAGATGATATGAGCACCTAAATAGCTTAAAAAATCCAGACAAGGCAGTTACGTATTTCAAGCATTAGGTGAAGCTATCATCAGTAACGTTTGTTAGTAGTGATTCCGTAGTCCTACCTAGATGACTACACCACGATTGGACATTTAAGCTATTTTCAAATTTTCTTTAAACTTTCGAATTTGGTTTATTTATAGAAATCTTCTAAAAGATAGACATAAATCTTCATAACAGGTAATCTTCTAACAGAAATCTTATATAATTCCGTATAAATACAATACGATTGTTAAAGGGAATATAATACCTACTGGTTCGTCTCAATTGGATTTGTTTTATTTCTTCTACCTGTTTGAAGATTTCTGTAAATAAACCAACTGTCTGAATTTTTAAGCTATTTGAATGCTCATATCATCTATAGGTGCTTTGGAAATTGACAAACTCAACTAATTATAAACTTAAAGTTATTTACGTCTTAAAGTAATACTAATATACATTCTTATTACAATTACCTTTGGCGGAATAAAAGTCAATACTAAACGATGAATTAAGTGGGGGTTAATATATAAATATCTTATATAATTCTGTATAAATACAGTTTCGATTGTTGAAAGGAATATAACACCTACTGGTTTGTCTCAATTGGGTTTGCTACATTTCGTCTATCTGTTAGAATATTTCTGTAAATAAACCATATGCAATGTTTAAAGCAAATTTGAAAATAGCTTAAAGGTACAGGCGTGGTGTAGTCATCGAGGTCGTAGACTACGGACGCACTACTATTTGGGTACTCATATCATCTACAGGTGCTTTGGAAATTGACTAACTCATCTTATTACTAAAATTATATATTAAATTTGATGACTTCCTATTTCCAACGAACTATTTTGTTGGCCTAACGGAATTTCTTGTTTACTCAGAAAACCGTTATGATTTTTGAGCTCTTGCTTTTGTAAAGCTACCACCACATTTCAGTACATGGAAATTATGTACGCCAACATGCACATGTACATAATGTACAGTTTATGTACACCAAGAATTTGACGTAAAAGGCTCCCATAGCTCTAAACGCACTAGACGCATTATCGGTCTTGTGACAGTCACTGTCGAGCGAGCAAAGCCGCATATTTTAACTAATACAAATCTCTTTAATGACAGTATTAAGAACGGTTTACTCAAGTAAACGTCAAACAACAAGTGGGTTATTTTATAAGCAGAAAAAATTCAGCAGAATTTTTCGAGTTTCATATCACTCATGTTTTCTACATCTTCTTTTCGTAACTATATATTTTCTAACTCCCTTCATGCAATAACCGTGCCTTCGATACAATCAGTAGAAGACCGGCATCAGGGACCGGCAAGACGAATGAAGAAGCCACGATCGATGAATTAACCTCGCCACCGAGCCAACGGCATCACTGGGTCGACATCGCCAAAACCGAACAACCAGATCGTCTATTCGCTTCCAATCCACAACTCCGTTTATTTTCCTCGAAGGCACAATTTCGCATTCTAGGTGGACGATTCATTCATCATCAACTTTCGAAAGAACAATTATAATAGGTATCATTTTCATACCTAGTTCGCTAATACTTTTATCTTTACTTTTTTAATGCAGAGAGTCGTCCTCACTACTTTTGCAGTATAATTAGCTTCAAACAACATGTTAGTCAATTAACGAGCGCGATTAGAGTTTTTGTTATGAATACGCCATTTATTATAAATACGGAAGAAAGTAAAGACCATTCTTAAGGCAAGCATAAAATCAAAACAAAAATTAATACTTGTCGCCACGAAATAAGTGTTTTATTTCAATTAGCTATTAACCTACGTATATGTTAATACTACAATGAACCGGATTTGAGCTTAAATAAAAGTATAAATAAATAGAGTTTTAAGTTATAGAAAATTATTATGGCTTTTCAGACGTAAAACATAACATATTACATATTTTGGCGCCCAACTTGAGTGGTATAAAAGCGGGAATGTGTCCTTTTGCACATTTTTTCACCCAACCTGATGGATCCCAAATTGACGTTTTAAGGAATATCTTTAATCAGTATCTCAATAATATATTGAAACATTGTTGTTTCAATTCTATACTTATAACTTCTACTTATAACTCTGCAGTTCTTATTTTCGTTGCAATATCTCAGCGTTTGTTGTTATTTTTTAGAATTCTATTTGTCTACGACTTTTGTCCAATATGAGTTGCATCTTACTTCTTAAGTAGGTACTATTGGTGGACGATCCAAATGGGCGATTGATTGAAAACTTGATTTTGGGCGATTGTTGTGCAATTTCAAGTCCAATTTTATACCATCAAACGTCGCCAAGTATAATTCCGTGGACAAGTAACGGTTAAGAATACTACACTGTACCGGGTTTGAGTTTAAATAAAAGTATAAATAAATAGAGCTTTATGCACGAGCATTATACACATATGTCATTGAAAATTATGTAGCAATACTTGCCTCTCAATTGCAATTGTCGAGTCATTGTTCCCGTTTATCTGGTCGATGACTCTCTCCCATTTAATCGTTAACATCACTAAATCCAATCTCTCTTAAGCCCAATATGGGCACCTACCTATACCCTATTAATACGCCACACAGCTATAGTCTGTATGTCTGAAGATGGCTCGAAAGGGTTGAAACAACATAGTCACAATCTAACAGTTGTACTATACGTAGCAAATCACGAAATAAAAGACATTTCCAATTGACATTAATATTTACTAAGTAGAATGATTTTGTTTTTATTCTTGCCAGCTTTAACATTATATTCATAAGCTGGTTGCTCATCTTCAATAATCCAAATCGTTCCAGTACTTGCATAACGTAAAATATCCAAAATTTCTTTGGAAACATGTTCAACGCTGAAATAAAATATTATATATGAAAGTTATATAATATATAATGCTAAGTTTATAAAATTTACGTAATTTTAATATAATAACCACTGGCCTGTAAGAACATGTGTATATGGAGGTTGCATAAAGAAATGAAAATTCGGATAAAAATATTAAAAAAAATTTATATTTGGTCAAAAATTTTCTAAATTGTAAAATTTATAAAATATTTTATAATGATTTTGGGCAAAATTGTTAAATTTCCTACATAAAAATTTTTTTTTGTTATATTTGGACAAAAAAATTTTATAGTACTGTTCCTTAATCCATAATAAGGGTAATATTAAAAACGACAAAACGGGTAGAAACCACAGTTGAACATAAAACGTTCAACACCACCCGATTTGATAAAAACTTTTCCTGAAGATGCTTCGCATATTGGTGAAACCGGTAGCAAAAATAAAATAAAAATAAGGAAGTACAAATAAAATAATTTATTTTAAAAAAATTTAATTTAAAAATATCTAAAATATTTTATAACGGTTTTGGGTGAAAATGTAAACTTTTATGTTTATAGAAATTTTTCATAATTTGATTAAAAAAATTTTAAATATGAAATATTTAAAACAATTTTAAATTTAGAATTTTTTTTTGTATAAATCATAGGTATAGTCTTTTGGCATTTGGGCAAAAAAAAATTATAAATTTTTAAATAAAAAAAAATTTTATAATTATTTTGAGCAAAATTGTTGTTTTTTGCAGTTATAAATTTTTTTTATGAAACGCACAAAAAAATTTTATATTGCTATTCCTTGATCCATAATAAGGGTAATATTAAAACATTCAACACTCACAAACAAACACAACCGGAATAAATAAAATATTTACAAATATTTTATTCAATATAAGTACAAATAAAATATTTTATAAAATTTACGTAATTTTAATATAACGTAATTTTAATATAACGATATTTTACGTTAAAAAAAATATCTAAAATATTTTATAAGTTTTGGGGAAAATTGTAAAATTTTTACGTTTAGACAAATTTTTTGTAATTTGAAAAAAAAAATTTTGTTTTAAAATTTTATAAAATATTTTAAAAATATTTAGATTTAGAAATTTTTCTTTGGATCTTGGGTACAGATTTTTTTTGGAATTTGGACATTAATTTTAAAATTAAAAAAATATTTATTTTTTATAGTGTTATGTGTAACTTTGGGTTCTGATTGTTGGGCGAATTCGTTTATTTGGTTAACTTGCAATGATGTTCTTGAAATGGAATAAATTTAATTAAACCCCATTTATCTGTGCTGTTTATGCAGTTCGCTAATAATTCAGGGTTAGTACTTATGTTTTGGAATTCTATTTGTAATTCTATGAGTTTTATCCAATACGAGTTTTATTTTTCTTCTTAAAATCATGTAGAAATCGCCATTTTGTTCTTTTCTACGCTGCCTAAAGTTCCCTCCCAATTGTAGGTTCCATTGGTTAACGATCAAAACCGAAACTTGACGTTGCGTGATTGTTGTCTAATTTCGGGCCCCCTTTTTATACCATCTAACTCGTCGCCAATTATCATTCCGTGGGTGAGTAACGGTTAAGACTTTTAATAAGAGTTTTATTTTCATTTAAAGTTATAATAATATTTAAAGAATTTCATTTAATAAGTTAATTACACTTTAAACGCAATATACTTAACTACGCAAGGTTAATGTATATTGCCTTGCGTAGTTATAACGCAAGGTTTAGTTATATTCCAATTTATTTTAATAAATTTGATATACTACAATAATAATTTATAACTGCTAAGAATTATATTAAATAAATTATTTATGTTTAAAAATACACAATAAGAACTATATGACTAACTGTTATATAATAATAATCGTGCGGTAGCAATTTTGTTCATATACTGTTAAATGATTCATTACGTCTATAACAACAAAGAACATTTTCTTATATGGTCATATCGAATAAATATATGTATGTGTCAATCTATGTATGAATAAGGCAGTCTTAAAAATATAGTTCAATACGTAGGAATATCTTCAAAATAACTTAGAAATATATCTACTCGCATGTAAAATCTATTGTTCTTATAACACACGCCTGCTGTCCGTTGGTAGCTATGAAGCTGCTATAATTCATGTACACCTAGTGACCGTATCATAACTAATATTGCAGTTAATAATCAGATAGATAAATGAGTCCTCTGGTCTGACATTACCTTAATTACCTTCGTTGACTTTATTGATTAAAATTTGTTTGATTTTTGTTATGCTCGGTATTGTAATTTGCTTCAGTTGGCCAATTTTTGTTTGAAAGAATACCAATCAAGGTTGTTTAATATTAGAAAAATTTTGCGAAACCAATGGAGGACTAGGGTTTATACTTTCAATTAAGATCAAATAAAATCTCTATTTATAATATAGCAAAAATGACTTCAAGGATTATAGATTTGATCTGATCTTTTAGTGGGGTAACAAAATAATTATAACAACCATTTATATGAGAGCCATATTTTTATTCATAATTTCAGAATTTTTTTCCTTTGAGTGTGGAGTAGGTAAAATGGTTTGGATCTCTAACCAATATGAGATATGTAACGATGAATACTATTTTGATTGAGATTTTATTCATGTTGATAAGTAGGTTTGATTAAAATAGAATTTCTAGTACTTAATAGATCAAAATTTGTGTATCTGTACTTAAAATATGCGTTATACCGTTGATTAGTTACGTCGGACATTGATTTTACCAAATCCATGAAATAATGCGATCTTATACTTTTGTTTATAATGTCATCTGCAAAATTTGTTTGTGTATATCCTGGACATATAGCTATTGTTCTCACTCCAGTATGCGTATAATGAATTCTTGCTCCATAGGACAATGTAAATCCTAAAATAGCCGCTTTAGTTGCAGCATAAACCGGAACAATGGGATGCTCGTCAAAAGCTGCCACAGATGAAATATTAAGGATTACTGCTTCGCTGCAACTGCGATATTTTTGCAAATAGTATTCAATTGCTAATCGTGCTCCAATTATTATACCATGCTGAAAATAAAAATAGTTTCAAGTAATACCATTTCGAAATCTATTAATAATACAAATGCCTTTAAAAACACAAGAACAGAGTCCAACTTAACGCAGAGTTTAAATTAAATGCATGTGTCAGGCTTAATATAAGCAGACCAGAGTCGCGTTTTCAGCTCAAGTTTCTATGATCAGACATTTAGATTTGCTAGGCAAAGCAGTGATATCAATCAAACGTTCGTCACCTTTCCAATTGACACTAAAAGATGCTGAACTCAAAAATCTGAAGCTAGGGGAACGATTTTATGGGAGTTAAACCTAATAGGCGTCAAAAAGCGTTTAATAATTTAAGTAGAGTCGAAGTAATAGGTACATAATACCAACAAGGACTAATTTATAATTACAATAAATAAATGCTTTAAAAAAGCGGCGAGTTCAGGATGTATGGAACTATTTCAGCCATTATTATAAGGGCCCATATAATCATCTTCTTTATTAGAACCATTTGGAATAACCTATGAATATTGGAAGTACTTAGAATATTAGAATAGAATAGAAATAAATTAAAATGAGAGAAATGTTTTTCTCATTACAACATATTTTGCACTTCACCAGTTAACAAAATATTATTTAAACTTACACAATTAACTTGTATGCATTTTTTCCAGTTTTGTTCATCAATACATGCAGCGTTATTTATTAAAATGTCCACATATCCAAATGTTAGTATTGTTTCTTTGAATGCATCTGTTTATAATAAATAAAACCTGAATTACTACATTTATTTAAATTGAAGTATTAAAGCAAAATGGGCGTCACCCAATTTACGAATTAAGATTTTTTATAAATACAAAAACCATTAGATGAGTCAAATGGAAATTAAAATCAACAAGCCAACTTTTTGCGTTTAATAAAAGCTAATCAAATAAATTCTTTAAACTTTTTAATACTCAAAAATGTTAGTTATATTTATTTTCTTTAAACTTTTTATTATATTCTCAGGAGAACACTTACATAGCCTCCGGCTATTATCTGAGGTCGCATCGAGCTGAAGAAGTATATACGAAGAACAATGCAGTCAGGAAATATGAAGAAATGGCTATGTCCTGTGATTAGAAAGAGCACATTAGTAAGGGTTTCAATTAGTCAAAGTAGGATGGGGCGAGCTTTAGTACATCTCATTGAGGGCAGCACAATCGATTTCGTTATATAATGAAATTTTGCCAAAGCCCAACGCTTATTTTCCCAAAGCACTCTTTAAGTTCCAAGTTTAGGCTTTGAGTTTCTGATTGGTTGTAATATGGGATTATTTTTCTTATGCCTTAATTAATTAATTCATTTATTTTAGCGGAACTATAAACATCTTTTGGTTTAAATTCACTTAAACAAAGTGTTTCACATAAGCTAAACGAAATAAAAAAAATCGACGAAAATCATATTCTGAATCGCTGCTAGAAAATGGCACTGAATTCTTACATGCGATGAGAAGTGGGTTATTTATGACAATAGAAAACCCAGTTCCCAATGGCTTAGCCCACATCAATTTAGAGTGCGGATACCACAACCTGGATTGCACACGAAAAAGTTAGTTCTATTGGTTTTACTGGAATTGTGCATTGGGAACTGCTTCCACAAGGTCAAATTTTAAACTCCGAAACCTTCTACCCCGACCCTGTTCAAGCGTAACTCTTGTATCAATTCAGCTCTAATTTTCTTCATCATTATAAAGCCAAATCTCATGTTTCCCATCGGTCACGAGTTGGGCTGGGAACTTTTCAAGCACCCGCCAAATACCCTCCCCCCCCCTCAACATTACACCTTTTGATTATCATTTGTTTATGTCACTCCAGCGACAACGAGGGCGGACTCAAGAAGTAAATCGGCGATTTTTTTGCAAAGAAGCCACAGGCATGTTATAATTATGAAATTTTTATATCGGAAAACGACTGTTGAAGGTAAGGGTGAATACGTCCGCAAAAAAACTGTTGTGATGGTTATTGAAATTCTAATAAAAATGTGCAATACCTTCGTTCCAACCTAATGTTAAATTTACACTTCTACGTACGTTCGAATTGTGTTTCAATTGACACATCTGCTTGAATGAAAATAACTTTTCCACGTCCAAATATTCGTCTTAAATCTTCTGCAGCTTTTTCGCCTTCAAGTTTCTTTATATCAAGAATAACCACTCCCTAAAATGAATCGTTGTTTATTTGAGCAAAACTAAATGTGTAAGGTTCCAAATTGTCTAAAGTTTTACAAGATGATAGCAACAAACATATCTCAATATCATAAGATATCGGTAGCACAAGTTTCATCCTTGTTTTAATGAGTTCTATTACGATTTTATATGTTTTAAAACAAGAGTTTTAATGTTATGTTTAGGTCCTTAAACTAAATTAAGAGGTTCCTTTTAGAGCTGTGAAAAAAACATCCAAACCCGACATCGACTTGGACCTCACCGATACGAAGCCGGGTTCGAGTAGGTTAAAACTGAAAAACACTTATGTCGAATCCGGTTGGATTAGCAATTTCCACTAACGGATTTTATCCAGTTAGTAGTTGGATTTTTAAAAACGTCGCAGCTTTTGTCCTAATACGTCGGCTAATATTAAGCGTGAAACTATTTTAAGGTTTTATAGTTTATTTGGTAAGAGGTCCCAATTATTTTAACGTGGTGTATGATCGCCACATTCTTAGGTAACATTGACTATAAATGAAGAAATGGGAGAATAAATTGAAATTCTACTGTAGTTGTGGCTTGGAAAGAATATTACAACAAATAATTGAATTTAAATTAAATAACAAATTAAACTCGAATAATTAAATAAAAATTAGGACTGGCTTAATTTACCAGTATGGCCTGATTGATGATTTTTAAGTCTTTGATTTAATAAAAAAATTTATTGATGCAGAGTACTTCGCCATCTATGAAGATATATTGCAGTAACTCATGGAAATTAAAATTGCGTCAAATACCACGCAATGTACTTAGTAATAACACTAAAAATTAACTCGTTTATTCTTAAAAATAATTAACAAAATATACAGAATCAATAAAAGAAAAAGTAAACAGCTTTGTTAAAAGTTTTAACAAATAACTTACGTAGTAATAAGAAAACTAGAAATATTTACGAATGCTTCAATGAATGTAAATAGTACATTTTAATTAAAATGTCTTCTTTTATTTTAAATGTTTTAATGATTAACGAAACGCTTAAAAACCAGATTAAATGATGTACAGGGACGTACACATTTTAATTGAACCAGTATCTCCTAAAGTAGGAGATGGAGAAACGTTTAAATGGAAAAACATGTAGATAATTAAGAAAAACAAACAACAAACATCAGACTTCAAATTTTCAGAGCCGTATTTGAAATTTTTACAAAAAACGCAATTTTTCAATTTTCTAAAATTTCTGGCATGATTATTTTTGATAATATTAAAAAACTTTAAAGTAGATTTTTGTTACATAAGTAACATCCTTAAGTTTACCTTAAACACTTATGTAATACAACGTTTCGTAACTGCGTAGACACCATTAGCATTATATTTTTAAATACGTTTTTGGTGATTTCAACATGGTTCTTATTTTAAAACCGGTCCTGCCGCTAGTCGTTGCACATACGATATATTTAGTTGAGCAGGATGCTTGATAAAAAACTTTAACAACGTTCTCTGACATTTTGATTTAAAAAGATCAACCCTAAGACAGGTAAAAAAATAATCTGTTTAAATTAACTTTAAATTTTTTATCAAGCACTAGGTTCCCAAAAACTAGCAGATTAAAATCATTTTTTAATCTGCTAAACTAAATATGTCGTAACTGGAACTAATCGAAGCAGGTCCGGCTTTAAAAATAAGAACCACGTTGAAATCAACAAAACATGTTACAAATGATCTAATCATAGAGGGTTGTGTTTGGAACACAATTTCGAAACGACTTAATAAAAAAATGAACCAGGTCCGTATTTAAAAAAATAATGTTGATGGTGTGTACGCAGTTACGATACGCTGTATTACATAACTGTTTAGCGCAAACTTAAGTATGTTACTTGTGTAACAGAAAACTACTTTAAAGTTTTTTAAGACTATCGAAAATAACAATACTACAATAAATTTTAGAAAATTCGAAAATTTTGTTTATTGTATATATTTTAAATTATTTTAAATAAAAATCATAACAATTACTTTTCTTTTGTTTATCTTTTACATTATAAAAATTTGTAGAAGCAATGACTTTGAACTATTAAGAAAGAATAAAGATTTTAATTAAATTAGCTAAATTTAAAAATAAAATGAAATAATAATTGATTTTAATAAAATAGGTATAGAAAATTCCTTATCCTTGGATGAACAAAAAAAATCTATTTTTCATTAAATTCTTTGATTAAATTGTTGAGTTATTATTAAAATAACAGGATATTATTGCAAAGTATAGAATAATAAAATGTGTATCGGTACCTTAACGTTATTTTTTAACAATTCTTTAGCACAGGCATATCCTATACCAGATGCAGCACCTGTGACTATTGCTACTTTATTTGATAGGTAGTACATTTTGCAAAAATAGTATCACTATGATTATTGAATTTTATAATAAAACGTATTTCATATTAAATCGAAATTCTATTTATTTTAAAACACTCGATGCTGTAGGAACTTTAAAGTAATAAATGCAATAAAAACTTCGATATAAATAATTAGAGCAATAAATAATTAGAGTCAACCGGTTTATTATTATATTTCATGATATAAAATTAATATTATCTTAAATTATTATTAATTGATATTTTTATAAATAATAATTTTTTACAATTTTATTTCCATAAATTTGTTATTTATAAATATCGTCGACTATAACCACTAAGGAAATAATATTAAGTTAAATGATTTTCAGTAAAGGCACAAGAAAATTGCTTATTGAAATTACTGGAGGGATTAAATATAGACAATTAAAATAATTTTCTCGATTAATCAAGATATGGTTTAATTTTATGACTTCAATTTATGTTTATAACATAGTGTAATAAAACTAGACGGTAAAATTATATAATCAAAGGCAATAAGATTTTATGAAAAAATTAAGGAACAAGAGGCATCGGCATCTACGGAAGTACCTAATCGAACAAAAAAATCAATGCTCAGCAACCGCTGGATGGCTTTAAAATTTTTGAGAACTATTTCCATTAGATAGTTTCCCCTTATTGAACTTTGGTTCAGTCCTGAATACTTCATGCAGATCAATCTTGTCAACGGTTTTGTTTCCTATGAACGATGAACGATCCTTACAACTCCTCACCGGTTTTACTGTCTGCATAGACAGTCCCTTGATATTATAAGACGTACCATAATATTAAAATAAAGGGTGAAATCATGTCTGCGGATAAGAAGGCTGCAAAGGAACTCTCTCCCAAGTTGCTCGAAATAATTCGAAACGGTGGATGCAATGCAGATCAGGTTTGTAATGTAGATGAAAGTATGAAATTGGTCTTTTGTGGAAAAGAATGCCTAACCT
Source organism: Adranes taylori (assembly GCA_009867245.2). Lineage (NCBI taxonomy): Eukaryota > Metazoa > Arthropoda > Insecta > Coleoptera > Staphylinidae > Adranes > Adranes taylori. The sequence goes on from WYDF02319801.1 coordinate 13,967, forward strand.
GACGAATGTGACTAAATCTCAGAAGAGTGTCAGTTGCTTTAAAGTAGAAAAAGATCGGTTACATTTTTGTTTTGCAGTAGGATCGCGTGCTGAAACCCTTGCTGGTTAATAAAACCCTTAAACGTCGTGCTCTGAAAGGCGAAGATTTGAAGAAATGACCTATTCAGTGGATGGCAAATAAAAGAGCATGGGTGATCAGTAACAGTTTCACAAAATGGTATGCTTTGTTGAATTTAAAGTCCTTCTTCATTAAAATATAACATCTTAATGTATGCAAACTTACATACAATTAACGTTTAAATGAGAAATTTTTATAATTGGTTGTACGGGCAGTCATAGCGTAATGGTTAAGTGTCGGATTCATAATCCGATGCAATGGGACCTTACATCTATATTTGGAATAATAAAACGTGTTGATAACAGCTATAAACCTATACTAGAAACACGTATCCTTCTTCTTCTTTTGTCCGTTGACTCTCGTGAGAGTATGGTGACATCATGTCTCAATGGCTTTTATGGTGGTTCTCC
>WYDF02319812.1:0-14494 GCA_009867245.2 Adranes taylori
ATTATTCTGATTTGTGTGAACGTAATTTTAATTGCAAAATTGAAAAATGTTACTATCATACGACAAGATCTTGTTTAGCCGTTTCGCGGTCTCATCAGACATGAGTGCGTAACTATTTCAATTCAGTTCGACTGCCTTACATCAGTCATTCGAGTCTACTATAGTCGCTAAAAAGCGTGAATATTTGTCATTGTACCGTTAGGGGACGGTTATGATAGCAAAAATTCCATAAATATATATATATATATATATATATATATATATATATAAGTAAAGCATTTGTGTTAATGCCGACACCGAGCGGTATGCTTTCATCTACATGCAGATGCATTGTCATATATTTTAAGATTTATGCTTTACGTATTTCTTCTACAATGGCAAGTTTATCATTTTAAAATAACGTTTTTTTCTTTGTCTGCGAATATTTGTTTCATATCAAGTATTTCACCCACCACATTTTCTGTATGACGGGTAAGCTTTTTACTCTTTTGTCTTTCAACAAATCTGATTGGGTATTAGTTTAACGTATTTTCGACGGAGGCGTTTTCTATACGATACTTTGAGATTTTGACTTCATCAAGCTATTATTTCCACCGCTGGTGTAACCCACCACCATTTAGAAATCACCACTACTTGCATAACTGTAAATAAAATAATGCAACTTTGATCCCTAAATTTTCCTAACTTATCAGGAAGAAGCTTTTGATTGCTCGGAAGTATAATCTTCCTAAAAAGTTTGTAGCAGACGCTTCTTTCAAACTCAGCCTTTTTTGCGGCAGGCGCCGTCGAAAGCCATTGACTTAGGCAACACGCCATAACTCAACCGACATCAGGAGCAGCTTCTTTCCCAGAAAATTCGCATAAAAGGAGCCATCCAGGCCAGTGATCCACAGACGCAATTTTTGAGTTGTCTTTGGATGGCTACGAGAACCCAATCGCGCTAGTCCAAAACTTTAATTCTAAAATAAGACCTAGTCAATTCCTTTTGGTCAGCGAGAAATGATCGCAGCCAGTATTGATCTGCTCTTAAAGCGCTATAATAAAATTTCAAATATTCAAACAACATATTATATCTACCGATAAAATAAGTAAAAATAAAATTCTACAAAAATAAAATTCAACTTCTAAGAAAATAAAATAAAAAGGTTAAGTATCCGAGAACACATCTTCGGCTGACTCTTTCGATACCCAAATAATTATCACTTTCTTCTACTCTTATTCTCATGCTATTTTCCAACTATCCTTGACATCGATGTAAGATATGGAGAGTCACACGAGAAGAAGAAGTTACCTAGAAAGCACCGACCAATCGAGAGTTTCAGTACTTCGGCAGAGGCCAAATTCATTCAGTCAGCTCAAATTATTAGTCAATATTCACAGCTTCATTATTCATCAACAAAAAGCCTATTATCACAACGTTTCAATGCATTTCTACACCTGCGCGCATATCTACGAAAATCCTACCACAACAGCGCATCGATGAAGTTCTACATCTGCCAATGTTCCGTTCGACCTTGATCCACGTATTATTCAACCCAGATTCATTTATTTAATCCAGTCAACGTTGACAATTGCAATTCAACACCGTTGGTACAGTTTTATTCCACAACCGTATTCATAGCTGAAGATACATAATACAATAAAATACGAAAATCATATTTAGTTCGTCACTCTTCGTTGCTGTATTTTTCTTAAAGTGGAAAAAGAGAACTGGATCAGCCTAACAAATTTTGAATTATATTTTGAATCAAAATTATTGTGTCATTTAAAATCGCACTTCGAGTCATATGTTTGGAGTTATAAATGCTAGAACAATGAACCATACTATTTAAACTTGTTCTTGCGTTTCTGTGTTTATCATATAAGAAATTAAGTACTTTTTTTTATAAAAAATTAACGAATTCCTAACCCAACCCTGAATCTCATGCAAGAACAAATTATGTTACAAACAGAATAAAATATAAAAAACAGTATAGTAGATATATCAAATTACGATCCTGCTTTGATTAAGTCTATTAAATTCTGTAACACCGTAACAATATTATAAAATAATTTCTTACTTACATCTGAACATCTGCCATAATTTTCACAATAATGACAATAAATTCTGCAGCCCCTCCTTTACTGAATTTTCGCTTTATACTTTCAGATGGACCGTGTCGCCACTTTTCGTACTAAATTTCGACAAAAGTATGTTGTATTTCCCTTCTGCATATTAGAAAGCCTATTACTTGAATTATTTTTTATTATCTCTCTCTAACACATGAACGCAAAAACTTATTCGCGTGAAAAGACTATTTTCTCCCCTTTATTTTTATCTTCTCGCGTCGCTACAATTTTTCCCCCTCCTACAAAGTAACATATGCACGATGAAATCATCATGCTCTATGAATCATTCTCATCATCACGATGATGATTCATCATGATCATCACGATGAATCTCTATTTTAGATTGCTACATTATTGTATGGAATTTATTGAGTTTAATAAGTCTCTATCATTTAAACATTATTCCCTTTGAACAATTAAACTATTTAACATCTCTACAGTAGAATCCCAAGAATTGAATACGTCTAATATCTTTTGGCGTAACAATATATTTCCCTGCGTTTCTTAATTGACACTGTACGGAGTTTTATAAGGCAGTTAAGTCATTAAGATCTTAAAATTTCGAATTAAATTATCAATATAATGAAATTATGATTTTATGGATTTTTATGACCTCCATCACAAATTTGTTGAAACCACTTAAAATAATGAGTGATTTTATTTCAAGACTACACTGAAGGATTGTGAAGAGGTATGGTCAAGAACTAAATATTTTACGGAATAAAAAAAATATGTGGATTATACTCGCGTATTTTATAAAATCATTTATATACATGTAATATGTTTTGTAATTTAAGAGATTTTTATGTATATTTTTTTAATAGATAAAAAATATAAACTTTTTTACTTTTTACTTATATTAATTGATTTTTATAAGTTATTGCTAAATAAATATTGTAATTTATTTGGTTTAGGAGCAATGTAGTTTTGGCATATGAACCAGTTTGGGCAATTGGCACTGGAAAAACTGCAACACCTGAACAGGCTCAAGCTGTGCATGAGTCATTAAGAAAATTTATCAGTGAAACTATAGATCCACAGGTAATACATTTCAAAATATAACTATTTGAAGGTAAAGATATAATTGTCATCACTCCGACGTCTCCTTACGCATATCAAATTTTTCGTATCCTTATATTCTAATCTTCTGTTAATGGTTTTCTTTTTCTCTTCAACCATTTTATTTGTGCTTCTTATAAACTCTCTGATTTCACGTTAATTTATCCAGTATACTTACGATTGACGCCACATTTCTCTGATGTTGATGTATTAAAAAGAAATAAGCATGGAATGAAAATGTCACGTTTAATTTTGGAGGAGCTACTATTTCCTAACGTGATGGGTAAGAATAAAATATTTGTATGGGATACTTACCGATTCTCTCCTGTCCGTTGCGATTCACTTTAATGTCCACTCTAATTTAAATATTACCTATTGCAGAATAAATGTATGATCCCTCTAGCTTCCCAACACTGAATAAAATAAAACACTAGACTTTGCCATTGGTAGGGCTACGAGAACTTACCTACTACTACGAGAATAATTTAGCAATAAACTCTGCGCAACACTAACATCGACGAATTATCTTTTATAAGTCAAGTTAGATTAAATGAAAGAAAAGCATAAACTTAACAAATTGTATTGATAATGATTCAGGAAATGTGCACATGCCAATAAAATAAATATTCGTGCATTCAAAATAAATAATTAACGACTCATCAAATAATAAACTTAATTAGTACTTGTGTTCAATTAATGCGTGCAAATCAAATATTAAAAATGGTGTTTATGCTTCATCAAACTGATTATAAAATTATTCTACGTGCAATCTCTAAGTTGGTACCATCACAAACTTATTTTTAAAAACCACGCAGTGACATTATTAATTCATTTTAATTTATCTCAATAAATAAACTTGTTGCCTAATCAATTTAATTTAATTTATTTCACGAATTCAAACTTAAAGACTTATTCCCTAACATGCCTCATATTTAACTTATTTAACATTGCAATTTATTCATGATTTAATTCATAATTATATTTTCAAAACTCTGACCGACAAGGGTCTAGGCTTTTAACTAACAAAATTGGCTCTTTGTGAGACGTGTGGTTTTATTCCTTTTTTGGCTACCTAATTTCCTACCAAAACTACGATCGATTACTTTCACTTTACCCCTACTTATGGTAAATTGCATTAATCTAATGTTTTTCATTCAAGTACCTATTCCACTATTTTACTAATTATTTTCTGCCATGGTTAATGTAAATCCAATCAGATATGCTTTCTTTTACTCATACTAATACAATTTCGCATCGTACACTTTTACTAATTACTGACTGATTCCATATCTGATCTGTGCTCACTGATAACCGCACGTTTTGCTATCTATTGCTTATGAGCAAACCGTGATGTACCCCTCTGTTACATATAATTTGTATAATTGACGTTATCGGTTGGATCTTTATCCGACGGAAGAAATAACACTGCTCTCCGTTTCCTATACTGCAATTCCAACTTAAATAAGTTGTTTTAAATGTTTTTAAATTATACTTTATTTCATGAATAGAAGTTAAAATGAAACTCTAACTGGTAGATAACATTTGCCCTTCTTGCACACAATATGCTTAAATAATAACAACCTTTCACAGTCATCCACCCTCAATTATAACAACCATCCTGAATTATTTACATAATTTTAGAAGCGCACAAACTATCTGTCATAAAACTATATTGGAACTAGGACAAATTGCATCATTACAATAGCAACAAAACAAAAAGATTGAGAAGATATAATAATTACAATAAAACACCCACTTGTTTCGTTACTGGATATGGGTTATACTGGAAACACGTATTTTTTTGACAATTGTACTTAAAGTGCGTTATTTACACATTACGTTATTTACACGTAATGGCAATAAATTTCAAAATACAAAATATATTTTACAAATACGACTTATAAAATATTTTCATTTCCATAGTTATACAATCTATTTTCCTTGTTGAACAAGTTGGAATGTCCGTAACCCTTTTTCAATTATTCTTTTCAATTTAAATTTGTTCAAGTATATTAACGAACGTTTTTACCGATTGTTCATATCTTGACGTGATGCAAGGAAGAGTATCGCTTAGATATTATATCTGAACTCACATCATAAGTGCACAGATTGTTTTGCTTGAACTATATAGACTTTGTATTTATCTTTTATAGGTAGCAAACGAACTTAGAATTCAATATGGCGGTTCAGTTACGGCTGATAATGCTAAGGATTTAGCAGCTAAACCTGATATCGATGGATTTCTAGTAGGCGGCGCTTCCCTTAAACCCGAATTTATTAATATTATTAACGCCAGATCGTAAGGACAACTGTCATTATCATAATTCATTATATTAGTGCTTTTTAATGTTTTTATAGTATTTTAAATATTTTACTATATACTGTTGCTTCATAGTTGCTTATCTTTATATATTATATTTTATATATTTTATTTTATACTTTGGTAATTTTTTTTAGCTTCCTTTCTTTTTATATTTCTAAACCTATATGATGCAAGGTTACTTTTGTCTAAATCTCAAGTAATACTGACCGGAGATTTACAATGAAATTTAGAATTTTTAAATGTTATAGAATATTATGAAAAATTCGTGTCTTATATAGATCTCCATAAATTTAAAATCTGGAGATTGTTTGACCTTGCAGATTATTATGATTTCTATTTACCGTAAAAAAATAAATATCTGACTTTAACATGAGGAATAGCAAACAAGGAATTTTTGTACTAACCGACGGTTATGTGACACTCTTATAAACGCGGAAATCGTGTCCGGACTAACTGAGGAATATAAGCGGTTTTTCATTAAGCGTGACTGAATTTAAAAATTGAATAAAAGAGTTGTGTGTGAGATATGACGAAAATCTTTATTGCAAATTAAAGTAGGTCCAATTTGGTATAACTCTTGCATAAAACGGGTTGGATCAATGGTTTGAATGATGTTGTTCTCCAGTTTGCCAATTGTTGTTGGTTTGTTGCTGTTTTGTATTTTGGCTGCATATGCCTGTATCTTTTGTTTGTTTGAAGTGGACTGTATGATTAAATAATTGAAACTTAAATAAAATACTCGTGAAATTGATTTTTATATATCTATATTGTAAGAAACTATATTATTCAAAATAATTCAAGTTCTGTATAAATATGTACGTATATAATATAATTATATTAGCGTGTGACGATCGCTAGGATATTGCTTCGATGCTGTTTTCTTTCGCACTCCCCTCTTCGGGGACAGGACGGATGATTGTCGCGTTGGTGGCCGATGTTTCCGCATTTACGCTTAACCGCATTCCCCCAATAGCCCACGCTTTAAAGAATTCGAAGTAGGCGGTTGCTGGTGTTTTGTTCGGGTCTCGTTCCATTGGAAGAATGCATATTTAAGAAATGGCGCGCTTGATTATGCCACTCTGTGTTTTTATTGCTGCTACTCGTGTCAAATGATCTTCTCCTGGAAACACTTCGATAATGCGACCGAGGGGTCAATGTAGTGGTGGAGAATGGTCATCCTTTATAACGACGAGTGCACCAATAGTTACTGGCGCGATTTGTTGTTGCCATTTTGTAGGTAGTTGAAGCTCGCAGAGGTATTCTCTACTCCACCTTCTCAAAAAATGCTGCTGAAGTGTTGACATCGCTGCAGCACTGGCAATCGAGGATTAGCTATGTGAGTGACGTCCGGGTCTGGAATACTGGTGAGCCGTCTACCAATGAGGAAGTGTGAAGGCGTAAGGACGTCCAAGTCGGTAGGACTAGAGGAAAGAGTAGTTAGATGTCTGGAGTTTAAGATTGCCCCGATTTGAACTAAAACCGTGTTTAATTACTCGAAAGTAAGGTTAGCTGTACCTATTATCCTGCATAAGTGATGCTTAGCAGATTTAACGCCGGCCTCCCAGAGGCCTCCAACATGAGTCGCGTTAACTGGGATGACATGCCATCGTATCGCCTGAGTTGATAAGGCGTTATTAATATATGTTTGCTCTGTGGTCAGAAACTCAGCCAGCCCTTCAGTTCGCGATTAGTTGCGACGAAGTTTCTTCCGTTGTCGGAATAAATGTGCGGTGGTTTTCCGCGACGCGATACGAATCTATGAAGTGCAAGAATGAATATATCCTTGCTTAAGTCACTAACCACCTCTATGTGGATAGCTTTGGTGCTAAAACAAATAAAAAAAATCTGAGCAGTAGCTCAAACAAATCATTTTGCAAAATAGGACCAGAATGTTGTAGATCATTCAGGGAATATCCGGTGTCGGATGCAGCACTTCCATCGAAGACGAGTACTAGTGATGTATTGATTGACTACCCCATGGTGTGCCAGAAAATAAGATTTTTCTTGTGTATGTTGCGTGGCAGCCAAAGTTATATATTCGTCTACAAACTTCACTTATTGATCTTTGAAATCAGAGTTTCGTTGAAATTTACGCTCCAATGAATGTAAACGCCTAACTGCTACTCCGGAGGATTCTCCCAATTTTGATGAAGAATCCTTGAAGTGAATGCTAACAACAAAACGTCCACTGTCGTTACTACGACACGTGGATTGAAATATTGATTCACACACATTCGGTAAATTTGCTTGTATAGGTTCATCCACTGCCCAGAACCTTTCAAGTTGCTGATGGATATCTGTAATTTTGGTGAAGTTGCAGATTTGCTTATAATTTTGGGAATGCACCAGGAAATTACCTCCCACAATCCAACCTAGCTTTGTTTTTTGGAGGACAGGACTATTAGGAATAGGCCGGTGTTGACCTGTTGAGAGTAGATTCCAGAATAATCCTGCTCCTATCAGAAGATCAATTTTTCCTGGAGTATTATACCCGGGATCTGCTAGCTTCAGATGAGAAGGGATTTATATATCCCGTGATTATGAAGAAAGGCCCTCATTAATTGTATCTAAGACATAGCATTCAATGTTAGCAGTAAACGCATTATACACAGATTCTATTTAAAGACTAACCTTCCCGCGAACAGTAGTAGGTGTTTTAAATAATGCCAGTAATCATTGATTCTACTGGAAGTGGCTTGATACCTAAGGTGCGACATGCCGCTGATGTGATAAAGTTAGGTTGAGAACCTGAATTTAAAACTGCACGCAATGTATGTGAATTGTTATTCACATACATTGCGCCTCATACCTGAATATTAGCTATAGAAAGTAAAACATGCATATTGTCACTTACTTGTAAGCTGAGTGATAAGGTCGTTGTATTGCCTGAACTCACAGCGGCTGGTGCGTAGGCGAAATGCAGAAGTGTGTGATGAGTTCCGTTGCATTTTCTGCATTTAACTGATTTACAATCGTTTGCAACGTGGCCCTTTCTGAGGCAATTTATGCATAACTTCTGTTGCATGGCGTGATCGATCTGCTTTTGTATAGGGAGATTGGAAAATTCTGCGCAGCTATACAACAGATGCGGTTTACTGTGCATGAGGGCAAAGTTGCGAAGAATGAACTAGTTTTGTGAGTTTTAAATTCTTTACCCTTGGGTTTCGAATCTGATTTTTCCCTAGATTGTTCTAAATTCTATAAAAGATAAGCTTTAGATTGAAGAAACTTGTAAAAGTCGGACAATTTTAGAGCGTCGGGCTCAGTTTTCACTTTTTCCCAATCGCGCAGCGAAGTTTTATCTAATTTGTTACATGCCTGATAAATCATTAGAGTATCCCAGCTGTCCATTGGTTTCCCCAATGAAGAAAGTGTGCGAAGGTGCTTGCTAATCCCATCTTTAAGATTACGTAATTCTGTAGACGATTCCTTAGTTAATGGTGTCAGATTATACAATGCTTTGCCATGGTTACGAATTAAAACTGATTTATAGTCATAGTGTTGACACAATAAATCCCAAGCAATTGTGTAAAATGTTGCAGAAAATCAATAGATTTTATAATCTGAGCCGCACATCCCTCCAAAATTGCTCTTAAATAATGAAATTCGGATTTCCCCGATTTGTGAATTTTATGAATCATAGATTGGTATGTGTCTCGGAACTCCATCCAATTTTCAAAATTTGCTGAACATTTTATGAAATCGATTTTTGGTAACCTTACCTTATTTTGATTTATTACTGAATGTTCTGACGAATGAGCAGAGTGCGGGTCTGATCCTTGACACTGATCAGATAATGTTATATAATCAGATAATCAGATAATATTATAATGATCAGAAATTTAAACTATTGTACTGATTTACAAGCAATTCTCTTTCGTTTAATTCTTCATCAGCGTTTTCGCTTTGATTATCTATTAAATACTGAATTTCATCATATTCATATATAATCGGTTCTATTTTATTTAATCTAGTTTCTAATTCATTAATGTCTCTTCCAAAAACCTTATCTTGACCGAATTTTTTTTATAAAATTTTCAAACAATGTAAGTTTACTTTTGAAAGTACCTCGTTTTTCAATAGGATTGCGAATATTTTGCTGTTCTACAGACATTTTTAATAATTTTAATACGTAAATCAAATATACTACGTATATTATGCAATTAAAATAATGGTGGAAAGTAAATAAAACACAGTGTTTCGTTTATTTCGAAACAATCAAGGAAAATAAGGATAAAGAAAAATGAATGTGTATTCATGCTCACCCTCGTATTCGAATTTCAAACCATATATTTGTATGTGTTCAGCGGAATGGCGCTTCGCCGCTGCAAATCATCAACCAGATCTTCTGTGTGTATGTGTTTGCGCCCAGGCAGGAGCTTAATTGCGTATACTGTTGAACGCGCGAATCTTTCCAGCACACGAGAAATGGTGCGAGTGAATATGAAAGCAGCACACAGATGAGAGCGAGCGAATGGGCTATATTATTGTAACCCGTTTTCTTTTTGGTATGCGTCTTACGATATGAATCGTACCACGGCTGAAGATGATTTCTAGAACGATGAAAATTTTTAGATATTTTAAGTTTTATTTTCGTGATTTGCACTTTTGTCTTTAGATTTCCGATCTATTTGGAAATATTATACAAATAATGTCTTAATCTGGCTCGAAGGATCAAAGAATGTTTTGTATTTTGGCTGCGTATGCCTGTATCTTTTGTTTGTTTGAAGTGGACTGTATGATGAAATAATTAAAACTAAAATAAAGTGCTCGCGAAATTGATTTTTATATATCTATATTGTAACAAAGTATATTATTCAAAATAATTCAAATTCTGTATAAGTATGTACGTATATAATATAATTATATTAGCGCGCGACGATCGCTAGGATCTTCCTTCGATGCTGCTTTCTTTCACACTCTCCTCTCCGTGGACAGGACGGATGATTCTCGCGTTGGTGGCCGAGGTTGCCGCATTTACTCTTAACAGTTGCCATAAACCAACGACTTAACGTAGCCCCAGAGAAAAAAGTGTAAGGGTGTTAAATCTCACGATCTTGGCGACCATTCCACATTCTCTCTTCTGAAAATAACGCGTTCTGCGGATTTTTTTTTTGTAAGAACTCCAATGTAACGTCCGATTTGTGTCACGTTGCGCCGTCTTGTTGGAACCACATGTCATCCAACTGAGGCCACATAAAGTCAGCTATCATGGCGCGATAACGCTCGCCATTGACAGTCACCGTCTGGTCATTATCATTTTCAAGATGTATAGCTTAATGACGCCGCCTGACCACAATCTACACCAAACAGTACGTTTCTCCGGATGCATTGGAGACTCTTGATGTTGTGGATTACTCTCTCTCTCTCTCTCTTTCTCCAAATGCGGCAATTTTATTGGTTCACGAAGCCGTTTAACCAAAGATGTGCTTCATCACTAAAGATGATTTTTTGGTCAAAATTTGGATCCACTTTCAATTGCTCCAGAGCCCAATCAGCGAGCGGGCGACGATCTTGGAGGTCTTGGGGCTTCAGAGCTTTAGTTAATTCGATCTTATACGGATGTATATCCAAATCTTTATCCAAGTCAAGAAAAGCCAACTCCTTGTGCACGATGAGGAATCTAGAGGTTTGGGCCCTCAGTCACACTTTCAACAACCGCAGCAATATTCTCCCTTTACCGCGCGTTTCGGCGCCGTGCAGGGACTGCTCCATCAGTAACCGTACCGCTTTGCTGTAATTTTGCGATAATTCGTTGAATTGTTCGCTCGATTGGACGTTCATTTCGGACGCAAATATTTCGTAGCTTGCGAAAACTTTGGCGAACAGAACACAAATTTTTATAATAAATTTTACAATTTCGCCGCGTTTTTAAATGGTCTAGCGCTCCATGGTAAAATTGCGTCTATGACAAAACACAAACGTCAAAGGTTAACAGCGTTGCCATCTGAAATTACAGAGCAATAAGCTGTCAAAGTTCAGACATACTTATTGAAAAACCCTATAACCAATGATGTGGATACTACGATCAAGGTCGCAGTGGTGACCAAGGAAAGAATTTAAGACATTTCGTTTATTTAAGTTGAAATTGGCAAGTAGTCATTATAGGGAACCCTTGTAAGACGAGGGTTCAAATTTGATAAAACGGCTGATTCACAGTCTGTTAGCAGAATTTGCGTATCTAAGTACACATCATTATTCTCACTCAGCCCATTTAGGTCCATTGCTGCACATGGCTTCCGTAGTTTTCTACATTTTCTGTCACTCTTATCCAGTTCGATTCTACTCTTCTTATATCATACTCCCATTGTCTGGGTGGACAAATGCTGTTTGTACTTGCTTCTTGGCATAATGTATTCTAAAATCTTTCTATGCATAATGTATTCTAAAGTTAATGATAAATTAAGATAATATTTAGAATCTAATCAAAAAGATATTCCTGATATTGTGGAAAATAGGAATTGCGATACTACAAATATTGAATAACTTCAAACACTTCAAACCCAATTTGAAACAGTCTGTGCAGCCGACAAGTTAAGAAGTTGGTGCAGAGATCACAAAATAATTGAATTATTCAATTTTGTTTATTTTTATGTTGATGTTGATTTTGATTTAGGAGATCTTTAGATTATAAGTTATATAATTATGGAAAACAATTTTGCTTCGCTATTTTATGTATACTTGCCCGACCAATCCAGGTTCACGGCCGAGTTGTGGATATAATTTTTGTGGACATAATATTTAAACTTTAAATTGAAACACTTTCAAGGCGATTTCCAGTTTTTTATATCATTTCGTTGAGAGCAGAACAAGCACTTCACACACATATGTACTGCTAAACAGCGATAACATTTGCAGAGAAAATTTAAGCAGCTTGGGGAAACGTTCTTTAGAAATATGTTTCCAGAAATTTTCAGGGACATCACACTTTTTAGTCTGGTAGAATGGGTTTGCCTGAAGATCACAAATTTCCATTTTAAGGCCGCAGGGCACCTAACTCACTTCAATCCCCTTGCGGTTGTTGAACAGTGCAAGTTTTAGTTTTAGGGACTCAAAATTCTGGAATCTGTACTGGAACGCTTTCTTGATATTAATTATTATTTCATGAAACGTACTAAAATTTGTGCAATTTTCTTCTTCTTTCGACTGCTAGCAAGATGGGAAGTGTGTATTATTTGCCTTCAGTGTAATTTGCATTACAAGTTTTTTTTACGGAAGACCATAAAGCTGACCATAAGCTGGAATATGTCCATAAAGCTGGAAGAGATTTCGTTCTTTGCCTTGCAGTTTCTGGTTTAAAGCATTTGGATGGGATGTTAAATCTGTCCGGAAAGCAAGATTATTTAAAAACTGGATTTCTTCCAGTTTTTATTGTAACTGAGAAAAACAATAATTTCATTTCTTAACCCAAAAAACTGCCGCAGGCAATTTCCAACATTTAGCCATCGCACTTCAATGAAATGTCACCATACTCAGCTTCCATATTGTCCAGGAATGCAATAAATGCTCGGTGTTTCTGGACTTTATTGCCTCCCCTTATTAAACTAACAGTTTTCATCATCATCTCACTGAGCCTTATAATTTTTCTACAGAGTGTCTCCTGGTGGATAATGCAGTGGAAAAACTAGTGGATGTTTTCTTTAACAGTCCTACTAACCCAGTTCTATGACCAACCATTACTTTAGCTCCATCTGTTGCAATGCCACAGCACCCCCACATTTAGAAACAACGTTATCCAGTGCGTTGAATATGTCAATACCTTTGGTGCTGGTTTCTAATGATTTTAATTCCCACAGTTCTTCAAGAATTTCAAATTCTTCGACATATATAAGGAGCTGGTTGATGTCAGCTATATCTGTGCTCTCATCTGTAAAATTAAAATTTTTTCAAAAAGCCCTTGAGAGTACTTGAAACTTCATTACCCATATCATTAATTCTTGTACTTAATTTTTGATGAGACAACGACACTAAAAATTTTTAACCATCTTTTTATCTGCAAATGCCATTTTTACATCACATCTTTTAATGCTCTAAACATACCTCATAAGATGCCTTCAAACCAGCAGTATTTAATGATTTGGTGAAAGCTAATCTCATGTCTAGTTAGTTTCAGCTTCAAATCATTAAACACGCAACTCCTAGCACTTCCCTGGTATTCGTCGTATTTTGATTTATGCAAGCTGGTATCGTGTCTACTCACAGTGTACGCCTTCGAAACACTTAAGACTTGAACAGATAACACACTGTGGTTTTTCATTATGTTCAACAAAAAAGTAACTTTCCTGTCACTTGGACTGAAATTGTCTTCAATACGCAGTTACTTTAATTCTGCTATTTTAGGTAGAACTGCATGAAAGTGAAAATCGAAACATGCACGCTACGGATTATAACGCTCGAAGAGTGAAGCTTATTATCGAGGTGGCCATTATGGGAGAAATGAAGATTATAGGAATTTTCCCAAATGTTTAATTATATTTTTTCTGTTGGGTTCATAGTTTATATTTTTTATCCAGTAAGAAGGTCAAAAGTGCCAGCAAAATGAATAAGAAGGCCGCATGCGACCCACGGGCCACGGGTTGGACTACATTGATGAAAAGCATGGCATACATGGTTTATAATTGTTTTTATCTTACAATTAGATAATTTATCTTATGCTTCGCAAGACATTTCAATATACTTTAAAATCTAGCGGACAAGGGCAATATGTTCTCAATTAGATTAAAATTTCTTTACATCTTACTTAATTACTTAATAGATTCGCAAATTTGTAGTGCTATTAATTAGGTATGGTTATTGTTATCTCCGCGAACACTATGAACTAAATTAAATGTCACAGGTCAAATTATGTGTCATAATAAACGATTATAAATTCTCATCGTTTTATCAAAATTACACAGTTTCATTTATACATATACGTCCAAGGATCTTTTAATTTAGTTTCCGCATCAAAATTTGTGAATTGTTTGTTAAGATATAAAAATTATGTTTTTATGAATATATATA